>APFE030524395.1:53621-92490 GCA_000404065.3 Pinus taeda
TTCATACAATTAACAATCTCATCTGCCCGAAGAAGGTAATTAGCCACACTTTCATCATTATACATCCTGAGAATATCATACTGAAGTCTGAGAGTTTGAAGTTTAGCACGCTTTACCTGTTCATCTCCTTCGTAGCTCAAGGCAATCTTGTCCCATATTTCTTTTGCTGATTTATATTGCATAACTTTCACAAACTCTGTTTGAGATAAGCATCCCAGCAAAGTATTGACTGATTTAGCATTTGTTTCATATTTCTTCTTTTCGACCGCATCTGTAGGAGTAGCTGAAGGAAAATTGTAGCCTGTCTCTATGATATCCCAAACATCTGTACCAAGAGATTGAAGATATGCAGTAACTCTTACCTTCCAATAATTGAAGTTTGTACCATCAAAAATCGGTGGCCTGATAGATGCTTCCCTCTTGTAGTTGCTCATGATGAAATATCTTCCTTCAAGCGATCAAGCTTCTTCAGAAGGACCTGCTCTGGTACCAATTGTTGAAAATAATACTGAGAGGGGGGGTGAATCAGTATTATCTTGTTCTTTTAACAAATCTTCCTTATTTACACTTGAATTATTTTGCATATCAGTACCATAAAATAATGAGCAAGAAAAACAGACAGTCACATCAAAGAACACCAGATATAAGGTGGAAACCCAATGTGGGTGAAAACCACCTGCTGCAATATGTCTCTATCTTCTTTCAAATTAGAAACTTCTTTTACAATGGTCTTGTACTGGTGCATTCCTTTACCAGTATGCAGGCTGCTACTTGCAGAGAGCTACAACTCTGTCTCGTTTTCCAGTCTCTCCTAGAAGGGAGCTACAACCCCCTACTTCTTTTCAGGGACCACTTTTCATAAATTTTCAAACTGGATCCATATACATCAAATGATCATCAAGTACATGTAAATTACACAGTCAGCTACAGTAACTAGATCAACAATAACAGAACTAAACCTAGAACACCTAATCAACAGAAAAATTCAGTCAACAGAAGATCTTAAGACAGATACGCAACTTTCCTTTCTTTGGCCTGCGTCGCTACGCACTTCACCCTCTACTTCTCTGCGTATACCTGCAGAGTTCCTTCTGCTGCACTGCGTGCCCACGCACTGCTTCTTCTACCGCGTTGCGTACAGTACGCACCCAAATGCACTATTGCGCTGCGTACTGCCACAGTAGGCACGCACCCAGAAAGGCTATCGCGCCACGTACTGACACAGTAGGGACGCACCCATAAAGACTATCGCGCCTCGTACGTTTACTTTGCGTACGCACCTGAACCACTGCTGCTCTGCGTACACACGCAGTTCGCCTGTTTCTGCGCTGCGTACCCACGCAGTCACCCTTCTTCTGCTCTGCGTACCCACGCAGTTCGCTTGTTTCTGCTTTTCGTACCCATGCAGAGGCACCGTTAAACACCTGCGTACTTCAGATTAGGGCCGAATTTGCAGATCAGTGTGCTACAGTTAGACGGATGCCCAGATCTGATCAAGCGCTCGAGAGATCACCCTTCATAGATTCGCTTTCCACTTTAATTTCATATAGATCAAGATTTTGAAACAATAACCCAAATATTTCAGATCTTAAGATATTCAACCCAAAGGCATACCCAAGCCAAATGATCTCCTTTGCTTTATATAGGCAAGCTCTTCCTCAAATCATGGATCAATACCATGGGCCAAAACCATAATAACACAATATCGTCCGCTAAATACCAAGGGTTAAACATAAGAAACCCCACTTGTGCGCACTTTACTGCCTTGAAGTGCGTGCACTGGGGCTATGCACCTCATGAATGGGTAACTTGCGTGTCTGGACGCAGTCCCTGCACGGCGTACCTGCGGGTATGCATCTTCTGAACTGTTCTCCTGCGTACTTCTTAATTCTCATCAATTAAGAGTCATGCCATGGGTGTTGCCATCAAGTACAACATCTGTAACATATAACCATACCAGAAACATAATGCCAACAATCTATTGTACCATGCACCAGGGCATTGAATGTAAACAACATCAGTGCTTGGAAAGTATAACACCCCAATGCTTATGTGTTCTAAAAGTTCCTTGGGTAGTACATTTAAGGAAGGAAACTTGGGCATGAAAAAAATTCTTGTAGCCCCAATGCTTTTATCTTCTCCAATGCACTAGGTTGTTATGCACAACATTGCATCGATGTTGATGAGTTGTATAAAAGAACTGGTCCACTAGTAATATAGAAGAACTGGTGTCGTTAATTTAAATAATAACACTAGGGTTGGAAGCAATATTTTGGAGGACCAGGGCATTGATTTTATGAAAGTGCCATTGATTTAACAACGATAATGCATTAGCTCATACAAAATGTGATACCATGCACCAGGGCACTAAATGAGAAATGATCGGTGCTTGAAAAGTATAATGCCCCGATGCTTATGTGTTTGCAAAATCCTCGGTGTTCTAATTCTCACAAAAGGAATCATGGAGGGAAAAAATTCCTACAATATCGATTTTTTTAAGTAATTTAATACACTGGTGCATTAACAGTAAAAATGTATTAGTGCATTAAAGGTGAATCACACCGGTGGATAAAATGGATATTTTTCTAGTGCGTATTGATTTTACACATGCAACGGGGTTTTGTATGTACGAATGCATCAGGATACCAATTATTATTATTATTATTATTATTATAAATATCATTATTTAAAAAGTCGTATTTGGAGTAGTTTGCCTTAATATACGAGGTACCAATATCCATTTTCTCTTTTTTAGGAACGTCGACCTGGGATAGTGCAATTATTGTGATTTTTAAAATCCGTTATTTATCGAAAAATAGATGTATATCTTATATCATTATTCATATAAATTAAGTTTTGATTACTGAATTTGTATATGATGTTTGGATTAATTTGTTATATTATCATATTTTTCATATCTTCATTATAATATTTAATCATCCATATATTTAAGTAGTGGTGTAACATTTCAGAACGACATTGCACAACACAATAAAATAAATTACAATATGTTGTGTTATATATGAACAAGAGGCTCTTTGTCCTACAAAATAGGATAGTTCTTTATAACACCTTTCCTTTCAATTGGGACACTATTTCCATTACATATACAAAATGTTTGATTTTCATAGACAATTATTTCAAAAAATACAACAACTTGTATTGATATCCAAATAAATCATCATTCTTCACTATAACTGTTGCCAATGCTCGAGTTAATCCATGACTTGGGTTATTTGGATGAATATTTTGTTGATTGCATTGATTGTTTTCATCTTATTCAAGTTCTATCTACAAAGATAAAAATAAAGTCTAATGAGTGTATTTACATTGGTGAAAATAATGAAAATTGAAATAAATAATATATAGAAATGTAAATCAAAAAGCAATTTACCATAGTAAGAATTTAGTCCAAAACTCTACAAATTCTTTCATAACCAAATATCATGGCTTCTTTCAACAACTCTTCTATTGGACCAGTTCCATACCTTGTTTCTTGCAAGTTTTATACCCCATACTAAATCATAGATTTAATATAAAGGATATTTGTATTCTATTAATTATAAAATGAGAGAAATAAAACAACATAGATACTTACAAATTCCATAATTAATTTTTGATATGCCAACATATACCCACGATCCATACTTAACCCAATGTCAATCAATTATTTCGATGGCTCTTCTTTGTATCTTAGCCTTTATTTGAAGACATTCAAGGATGGTTTTTCTAAAATAGCTTAATATATATATAAAAAATGAATTCTTAAATTGTTATAAGGAAATATTAATAGTTATTCACAAACTTTGATATGAACCCTTTTCATCCTTTCCATCCTCTTTTATCTGTTGAATGGCTTTTTTTTTGTCTGCAAGAAAATACTTGAAAATTAATATTTAATGCTAAATTATTTGTTTATATGTACCTAATAGAAAAATTCAATGATTGCATAAATTCAAAGAATTTTTTTTGTTGATATGGATCCTCCTGTGATGAAATTATATCGATTTATTTCACCATATCCTTGTACATTTTTTTGTACATTCATACTGACATGTTTCAAATATCAACTTGTTGATCCTTTGGGATTTTCATAATCTTTCAAAAAAATTTATAAACTATTTTTATATAGATATATGAAAACTAAGTTTAAAAAAATTTGATATTAATAAATGAATCCTTTGTAGTTTCATATACTTATAATTCTGGGAAAACATTTTAATTAGGAATATTATTTTTTTAATGATTATTTTTTGTTGTTATATGATTTTGTTATTGCAAGTCTCAGACATCTCATTGAACTTTCTCCGGAAATGCTTCCTATAGTTTAAATATAACTTTGTGCCTTGAATCATTGTATTGAATTTTGTATTGTAGATGGAAAGTACTTCTATACATTCATTCCATTATATCCCTCATAGCTTTGTAAACAAATTTCCTCCTTTCATCAACCTCCAACAGCTCTCCAGATGAGCTAAGGACCAATTCAACATTATTTTCATGTTCTATAATTATCATTTTCTTAGAATGATATTATTTTCCTTCATTGTTGGTCACTATAGAACATTAATCATATGTAAATTAATATATTGTTCGAAATACATTATCTAATATTCCTAAGTATATTATTAATGGAAATTAAAAAAAACTCATAATGAATAGTATTTTTTCATTCACCTGATTCATCCTTTGATAATTTTTCCATCAGAATTTTACTCCCTTCTACAGTTAGATCATAAATAATTTTATCAAGATTCCTCATTTTATGTCTTTGCACGACACACACTAACCAATACATATTATTTAAAGTTACATATAGTTCAATAATATTAATTTTCTAAAGAATTTACAATGAACTTACCTTTTATACTTTTTTGGATGTATTATCATTGTCCTAGTTTTTTGGATTTAATAGTGTTATTTGTCAGAGGTGCATCAGTACATTATATTACATAGGGTGCATGAATAAACAAAAGTCATTTCTTTAATGGACAAGATCAACAAGGTTTGGAATCAATTCAATAAGTTGTCCCCCTACTTTACATGTCATACGCCTTATACATAGTAACACACCCGTTAAACTTAAAATGTCTAAAATGAAAATCCGTAATTGTGAAGTGGTAGAGACAGTTAAACCTAAGGTAAATTCTTTCAGTCACATAAGTAAGAAGAAGAAAGTGTTTAAGTTATGTATTATTTTGCTTTGTTTTTTCTCTGAATTTGAATTAAATCTAATCGAAATTGTAAATTTTTTTTTGGGTAAAATCAACAGTAAAATTTAAATTTTTTACTATGCACGGTTTTGAGTGAATCATCATACCTTTCAAATTTATATCTTCTAAATAGTTTTGTTGCTCCAAAGTATTATGCTACTCCACAGTACTCCCGGTATGGCTCTCTTGTAAATCTCTCCAAGGAAAAATTTAAGGATGGAAAATTTTCTTGAAGTTTAAAAACATCGAAGAATATCAATAATCCCTAATATGTAAACTATAAAATGTTTATTGATATATTTGTAAAATTATTCAAATTTATAATGAGTTTATATATAGTCTCTATATAATGTTGGCAACTTTTATGGTAAAATAATTTTGTATTCTAAAATTTGGGTGAATCGTCTTTTATAAAATTGGAAATTGACAAATCTTTTTTGTGGAAAATCATGGAAAATTAGCCCACTAGGTGAACATTAGCCCCTAAAATTTTCCATGAATCTCTCCCTTGAAATTTTGGGAAAAATAATGAAATAGTGAATAACTTCTTAATATTTAAAAGAATTTATGAAAGTGGATTGCAAAAAATCAATTAGCATTCATTTTTGTATTTAAAAAGTACATTTTTTTTAAGATCATTGGTGCGCTTCTTAGTAAAAAGAACCAATGCATTTACTAGTAACTTGTACTGATTAAGATAGTTATAGGTGCATTAAATTTTTTTAATGCACCAATGTGAAAGATTTTTTTTTTTTTTAATTTTCAAAATCCCGGAAACTGATGCCTTTATTATTTTAGCACATCAATCCAATTATTGTTTAAATGCATTAGTGCGATTAGTTTTACATGAGTACCAATATGCTTTAAAATTTATCTAAAGTTTTATTTTAACACAAAATGACACACTCATCTCAAATTATGCCTTAGGATGCATCCACATGAGTTATAATAGTTCATAATATACATTTTCCACTTAAAGTGAGCTTATTCTTAAAAAATGGTTTGAAAATTATATTGAAATTCATACTATGGTATGGTTCTCGAAATTATCTTTAGATATGTAAATAAAAATTTATTGTTGATTTTGCTAAAATGCATGGAGAAAATCTCATCATATCGAATGGCCAATTCTTCAAGTGCTAGCTCGTGTTCCATATTGCTCAAAGTCCTTCAGGGAGTCTTGCGTTTCCATCTCAAGTAAGCTCAAATTTTATTTATATTTTGACTATCTAATTGAAATGATTTATTTTTTATCCATGTTAATTTGAATAAAAATGGACCCAAATTTGCGAGACCCCAATTCAAAATCAAGTTCAAATGCAAAATATATTCCACTTCTTGGCATTATGACTAATGTGTTGTCCTTGACAAAAAAAGACTTGATGAGTTATCCTTTGATGGAAACCTACTTGACGAAGATGTGAACATGATGTGTATACATATGACAGAGAGTTTGGACAAAGAACTAGCAATTCAGAGACAAAGAAATGATGAAGGGAATTTTTTGATAGGTATACACAGGTTTTGTGAAGTTAAGCTGCATACATACATGAGTATGAAGAAAAAAAGGCGCATACAGTTTCCACACCATGGTATTCTAAATACCAAGGGTATATACAATGGTATTGACCCATAGTATTAAGACCATTAGTGGATATTTGATCCCGTCAAAGAATACCATCGACATAACTATGGAATTGACCTAAGGTATTGCCTAAGGCCTAATCTATATAAGGAGATGGAGATCAAAGTGTTTGTGTGTGCATGTAATGAAGATTTCATAGTTAGATATGAGGTAAGTGTTCATGTAATGGGTTATTGATGAATAATTTGATCTAAAACTAAGTATGCACCTGGGAATTTGATGATGGATCAAATCCAATAGATCTAAAATGACTATCTTGATAATTGAATGATTTGATCTGTAATATTTGTTTCTAAAGCATGTTCTGTTATGTATGCCGAAGAGGTGGGTTTGTTCTGATAGTATGAAGTTCAACGAAGCTATAAGTCAATTATTAGAGATCTGTTTAAGTGTTTGATAACCTAAAAGGCACATGCATATGTAGGTTTAAAGTGGGTAACTCACCTATCGATTCAGATCCGTACGTGGGTTTGATTCTGGAAAAGTGCATATACACGCATATTTTTTTGTGGAAAGTGTGTATATAAGTTAAGTTTTTGCTGAATAAGATGTCTGATCAGTCTAATTAGTCTTGTTGTGTTTCTGTTGTTTATCAATGAAGCCTTACTTGACGAGATGGGTTTAATACTGATGCTTGGAGTTGAATTGATTGATTGAAAAGTGATGATGCTACTAGTTTTATGTGATTGAAGATGTGTGATGGTTATAAGATTATTTCAAAGTAATTTAGTGCTTCAAGGTGTAAGCCATTGTCTGTTTCAAAATAAGAGTGATTCATTTTCAGGGTTCAATGTTTTGAGATCCATACGCGGGTATGCTTCAAGGAAGTCGCATATACACACATATTTGATAAAGTAAACTAGTGTATATATTTGGACATTTTATTAATTAGGGTTTTCAGTTGGTGCAATCAGTTGATGAAATGTTTGAGTTCAATATTGATATTTTGGTTACAATGATCTAACTACTTTGGTTATTTGAGAATAAGTTGATTGATTTGGGTCTAGTTGGTTCAATGATTGGTTGATTATTTGGTTCAATGATTGAGTGATTTATTGCAATGATCAATTTCATTTTTAATATTTGGTATTGGGCTTAAATGATAGTAGTAGGTCCAATCTGAAAATTTGATGAAAAGTGGCCTACAAGTTGTGATGTTTTCTATTAGGTGGATCCATTATGAAGAATTATGAAACCTGGTCAATGGAAGTGTTGAGGGTTGGATCCTTCAATAAAGGAGTCAATGCTTCCTTCCAGTTGTAGTTGGTAAATTAGATCAGGAGTAGGATCTCCCTTGTGGTGGGTGTTGGTAAATGAAATCAGGGTTTGAAGCTCCCTTCCAGTGGGTGCTAGACAACAAGAGAAGGTTGTAGCCTTCTACAGGTGGGTGGCTATGTTCTGTTATGAGTCCACACCAATACAATATTATAAGATGTTTTTCATTATAGTAAAATATTAGGACAAAGATGACAACAACTTTGGCTTTTTCCCACATTTGGTTTCCACCTAAAAGTCCTCGTGTTCATGTGTGTTGATGTATTTCTTATGTGTGACGGTTTATTTTGTTCCTAATGCACATGGTTACTTCTTAATTAATGCCTAATGAAGTACTCATACGTTGGTTCCAATTAAACAAATGATAAATTAACTGAAAAGTTAGTTCATTGGATAAAAGCTAGTTGTCTGCATAACAATCACGTACATACACAAGTTTGCTTGATTATAGTCGCATATATAAATCTAGATAAGAAAAGAAAAGTTTAAGAGATTTTTAAAATAATGATTCACCCACCCCACCGCCCCCGAGTATTTTTTCCAACAATTGGTATTAGAGAAGGTCCTTCAAAAGAAGCTTGATTGCTTGAAGGAGATCTGTCAAGATGAGTAGTCAAGAAGGAATATTCTCTATCAGCCCACCTTTATTTAATGGTATTAACTTTGTATTTTTGAAAGTCACAATGAGAGAATACTTACAATAATTGGGAGTTGACATATGGGAAATTGTTGAAAGTGGATACCAATATCCAACCACCATTCCCACAGATAATGCAGGAAAGAAACGATATGAAATAAATGTAAAGGCTATGAATGCCATCTTGGAAAGTCTGTTAGAGACCAAGTTCATGAAAGTAATGCAACTCAAGAAAAAAATGATATGTGTGATAAGCTTATCCAAAATTATGAAGGTGGCACCACGTAAAAATTGCTCAACTACAAACATTTACAATGCAGTATGAGACGGTGAAAATCCATGATGATGAAAAAATTGTAGCATTTTCATTAGAATAGATGAAATTCTTAATTCCATGAGAAATATTGGTGACAAAATAAAATATGCTACTTTTGTTGAGAATATTTTGAGATCACTAACTCCGAAGTTTGATTCCAAAGTCTCAGCTATTGAAGAAACGCAGGATCCGAAAAGTCTCACACTTGATCAACTCCATGGAATATTTACAACAATTTGAGATGAGGAAAGGTGGTCCTTCAAACATAAGAGAAGCATCCTTCAAAGAAACATATAAAGGGAAATATAAAGAAGTACACAAAGACAAAAGCTACATATCAGATGGGGAAGAATAAAACTTTGTGAGAAAGTTGCAAGTGGGTACTAGAAGATTCAAAGGTAAGATTCACTTTAATTTTTCTCTTGTGGAAGAGTCCTCCATTATGAATTTGAATGTCCTTATATAAAAATTAATAAAGAGAATGGAAAGAAATTTTCTAGAAGGAAGTTTTGTGATAAGAAAATCTTTTACTCTCATGAAGAAAGTCATAGAAAATCTGATGATGAAGAAAATTTAGATTCAGATTCTAATAGTTCTTATCTAGTACTCATGGCTCTTGAATATCGGTCAATTAATGAATCAGATAGTTGTGAGGTAGATGTTTTGATGAAAAATCTAAGGGAGAAAGATAAACTCAGAAATGTTAACAAAGAATTGGAATCGAAAGGAAACAATATGATTGAAGAAATAAATAGGTTAAAAATAGAATTGGAAGAAAACAACCCAAAGAAAAGGAAAATTAGTGTGAAACATTATAATCCAAAAATATGATCCTAAAGGAAGATTATTAGAAGACAAACAAATGGGTAAAATATTTTGAGTCTCTAAAGGAGATTATTAATGAATAATGTTCTCCTTTAATCAAGGTGAGCATTGGGTATGATCATACACAATGCAATGGAAATAATTAGTATAGTGTTGTGCAAAGAAAGGTTGAATCAAATCACTCATCTATAAAAGAATATCCTAGATCAAGCTCAAGATCAGTCCCTAGGCACAAATGATGGTTTTATGGATATTATTTCTCTTGTATCTCGTTTGGGCATAAGGGCCCTAATTTGAGGTCAAGTATATAGAACATAACTAAGAGATGGGATAAGTTTCATTACATAATTAGAAATTGCAAGAAGATCTAGAGGAAGAACGATCCTCAATCATAAATGTAGGGAAGATTGTCCCTACTACAGTCCATTGATTCTTGAATCTTACTTCTCACAGTGACTACATAAGTGATGTGAGGTACATGACCTCATAAGAGAAGAAGACGATTATTAGGTCCTTGGGATGAGTGATGTATAACCTCAGGGTGAGAAATACATGTTTTGTCTTTACGATGATTCCCATGGTTGTTTTGATATTCATGTTGGTTATATTACTGACAGTGCATCTAGTGTAGTAACGGTGAATATGTACATATAATAAAAGCTCAGGGAGGGTTGAAGTTGTGAAGTTTCAGTATTTTACTTTATGTATGTGGATCCTATGAAGAAAAGTCTCCTAGATACACAAGTTTTAATCAGAACAATTGCATATGTTTGGACATGATGAAGAAACAATGAGATAGACTCAAGAAAAGGCTTTGATATGCTTCAGACAATTATTATTTGGCTTTCTTGTTTTGATGATTGATGGTTACAATCTTTTGATGCTATATAGAAGTGGTTTTTTTCTTTTATAAGTTATTGATGCCTTGATGAATAATTGATTAATGAAGATACTTTTATTTTCTTACTGATATATGAGATGATATGATCAGATTTGATAATGAACAACTGGCACAGGTTCAGGGGGGAGCATTTTCTATGCTTTTAATAATGCATTGTTTCCATTATGTTTACTTTAGAATTCCTTGGTACATAATGATGTTTATCAATGGTGAGGTTTATTATGTTGCTAAAGTTATTGAATGATAATGGATGAGTTTCTAATTATGGTTGATTCTTATCAGATGTGGGATGATAGAGAACTCTCTATTGATGATACATCTATGATATGTTGGGGATTGTTGTGGAAAGAACATGTAGACCTTGCTACGATTATTTGATGATGATTTGGTTGTCATGGATGACACCTATGGTGATTACATGATCTATATGTACATGATATCAGGAAAATGTATTTGTGAACATGCAGTTATTGATATTTTATGACTATATCTGTTGGATGATACTTGGTCAAGAGATGACATATGCTTGGTTGATGCATGACAATATATGTTTCTTTTATGAACATTGACTAAGGCTATTCCTACAAAGGGAAAGAGCAAGTTGACCTTGATCAGGTCAAGAGGATGATTTGATAGCAGACATCTATGGAAAATATTATACTACATACTTGGTCATAGGTTAATGGTATTGAAGCTAAATGATATTGTCTTACACATTGAAATGAGTTATTCTTGCTTCTATCTATCATGCAGATCATACATAGTATATGATGGTTGTTGAAGACTATATTGGTCTTGTTACCTCACTATATAGGTATTTGTTCTTGGTTATAAATGTCATATATTTCATTTGATGTAAAGATGATGTAAAGACCTATGATATAATCATTGTAAAATTCACTTATGTGTGGAATATTATAGTCAAGTCATTTAATCCCATCTTTTTGGGCATGTCATGTAATGTTGAGTCAAATATGCAATCCAATTGTGTTGGGTGATCCATATAAGCGTGAGTCATTAGTGATAGGAAAGGTCATATCTGGTTGAGTCATAGAGTCATGCACTTCTTTTTATACCTTTAGAAAATATAGCATGTGTTAAGGGGGAGCATGGTCAGTATTCATTATTCATACATAGCAGATCAGATCTATAGTGTTCATGACAACAAAGGGAGAGAAGCCTTTATTCAACTTTAGTAAGCCCTTTTCCCTTGATGTAAAAAGGGGAGAGAAGCTTGGTGTTTGGAGAATTCTTGTTATATTTATAGATGTGTTTACATCTACCTAAAAGTGGTAGTGACCAAATGCGAAAGTGGTTTCCATCAAGTCTAAAGGAGGAGATTGTTTGCATTATGACTAATTTATTGTCCTTGATGAAACCTACTTGATGAGTTGTCCTTTGATGGAAACCTACACTATGAATATGTCAACATGATGTGTCTACATATGAGAGAGAGTTTGGACAAAGGAGTAATAGTTCAGAGAGAGAGAAATGATGAAGGGAATGTTTTGATAGGTATACGAAGGTTATGTGAAGAAAAGTTGGGTACATATGCAACTATGAAGAAGAAAATCTACACCATAGTAATCTAATTACCAAGGTTTTTAACCATGGTATTGACCCATAATATTAAACCCAAGAATGGATATATAATCTCGTCAATGGATAACATCGAAGTAACTATGGAATTGCCCTAAGGTATTTGCTAAGGCCTATGCTATATAAGGAGATGGAGATAAAAGTGTTTAGGTGTTGAACTAATGAAGATTTCATAGTTAGATCTCAAGAAAGTGTGCATGTAATGGGCTATTAATCAATAGTTTGATCTGAAACTATGTATGCCCCTGAGAAGTTGATGATCGATTAGATCCAATAGATCTAAAATGACTATCTTTACAATGGATTGATTTGAAGCATAATATTATGTCTAACACATTTTTGTTATTTATACTGAAGAGATGGGTTTTCTTTGAAGGTCTGATGTGTAGTGAAGCTAAAAGTCAATTATTGCAGATCTGTACGTGGGTTTGTTAACCTAAAATGTGCGTACATATGTGGGTTTAATGCTAGTAAGTTGCGTATTGATTAAAATCTATACACAGGTTTGAATTCTGAAAATCACGTATACACATGGAAGGTTTTTGTGGAAATATCATATATAAGTTAGGGTATTGTTGAATAAGATGTCTGATTAGTCTAATCAGTCTTGTTGTGTTTCTGTTGTTTATCAATGAAGTCTTACTTGATGATATAGGTTCAACAGTGATGATTGATGTTGAATTGTTTGATTGAAGAGTGATGTTGTTGCTAGTTGTATGTGATTGAAGCTATGTGATGGTTCTATTATTATTTCAAAGTAATCCAATGGTTTATAGTGTAACTCAGTGTCTGTTTAAAAATAACAGTGAATCAGTTTCAGGTTTCAATGTTTTGAGATCTATATGTTTGTATGCTTCAAGGAAGTTGTGTATACATGCAGATTTGATAAAGTAAAGTAGCATATATATTTTTACGTTTTATTAATCAGAGTTTTCAGTTGGTTCAGTGAGTTGATGCAGTGTTTGGGTTCATTCTTGATATTCTGGTTACAATGATCTAACTTCTTTGGTTGTTTGAGAATAAGTTGATCGATTTCGGTCTTAGTTGGTTCAGTTATTGGTTGAATCAATTAGTTAAATGATTTATTGATTTATTACAGTGAGCAATTTCAGTTTTGGTATTTGGTATTGGGCTTAAATGATAGTAGTGGGTCCAGTCTGAAAATTTCATGAAAAGTGGCCAACAAGTTGTGATATTTTTTCGGGTGGATCTAGTGTGAAACTTTATGAAGCGTGGTCCACAAAAGTACTGAGGGTTGGAGCCTTCAGTAAGGGAGATGACACTTCCTTCCAATGGTAGTTGGTAAATCATATCAGGGGGTAGGCTCTCCTTTCTAGTGGGTGCCGGTAAACGATATTAGGGGGTTGGAGCTCCCTTCCAGTGGGTGTTGGAAAATGAGAGAAGTTTGTAGCCTATGCAGGTGGGTGCCTTTGTCCTGGTATGAGTTTTAACCAGTAAGATATTGTAATAATTTTTTCATTATAATAAAATATTAAGACATAGATGGCAACAACTGTGGTCTTTCCCCTAGTTAGTTTCCACCTAAAATTCCTATTGTTCATGTGCATTGATGCATTTCTTATGTGTAATGGTTTATTTTGTTCCCACTACACATGGTTACTCCTTATTTAATTCCTAACGAAGTACTGATACACTAGTTCAAGTTAAACAAGTGATAGATTAATTGAAAAGTTAGTTAATTGGATATACACTAGTTGTTTCCATAAAATTCACATACATACACAGGTTTTCTCCATTATAGCTGCATATATAAATCTAGATAAGAAAAGAAAGTTTAATTGAGTTTTAAAATATTTATTCACCCCCCCTCACCCCCCCAGTATTTTTCCCAACACCACTAATTCAAAATTGTCAGAAGCTTTTATGAGGAACAACATACAGTGAGTAGTTGGTACATGAAAATTGGAAGCCACTTTACCCTACCAATTTTTATACACCATAATCTAGCTAAAACTATGGGTCATTGATGGTAATAATTATTTGGTATAATGTAATTTCAACAAACCAACTCCATTGTGTTTACAAATATCATCGATGTACTAATGTTCAATATTTTTGGAATTAGGATTCTAGTGATGATGAACAACCCACCTACCATCTTTTGGTGCACCCTACTACAATGTAAAATCAAGAGAAGGCTAGATTAAGAGTAAAACTCAGATATGAAACATACCAAGAATGATTAAATCAACCACTTATTCAATTCCCACTATGCCCAAATTCACCAATTAGGAATGACTACAACCATACGAGTTCATCATCACAAGTTGGAAGTGGAGGTAATAAAATAGAGGTTTGTATGCTTGATTAATTACAGGACGCGACTTCCATGGAAACAATGTTGTTAGATGTGATGAGCACCAGTATTGCAGCAAGGATGCAGCAACTCCTGGGCTACCATCTTTACTTATCAACACAGAGTTCGTACAAAATTGGAGGTGACAGTGCTATATGCACAAGTAGAAGTGAAGGTCCTGCCTGTTGTCACTTGTTCATCTGGAAAGAGACCCCAAGGGTTCCAAGCCCGACTTCTATATAGTCAGAAGAAGCTTGATTCTTTGATGGAAGAAGAGAAAATCTATTCTAAGAGAGATACTCTACTGCAGTAATGGTGAAAACAACATGTAATGCCATATCACACCATATGCTAACTAACCATTTAAATAGCTAAACTAAACAGAATTTATAAATCAACACTAACCTAATTTTTCTATCTAGGTTATAGAAGTAAAGAGCATTAAACCAAGCTATTATGTAAGGGAAGAAACTAAACTAAGCCTGTTTTCACGTTTTTGATGTTTTGGTAAAAGCAAGCATGCAAGGAGTCAAGCGGAAGAGCAAGCGAAGATCAAAATCAGTGAGGGGAGGACGTAATGAAGAAAAAGTGCATAAGAACCATTGGATCGATTGAGAATAGTATCAATGGGAGATGAGTGGTAGAGATTTTATCACAGAAGATTATGTGAATAGATGGATGAATAAGATTGACGAAAGATGAATGTTGGAGATCTTATCACGGGAGGCTAAGTGAATAAATGGACGAACAAGACTAATGGAAGATGAATGGCGGAGATCTTATTGCGGGTGATTTAGTGAATAGATGAATGAACAGGGTTAGCAAAAAATGAGTGGCAGAGATCTTATTAAGGATGATTTAGTGAATAGATGAACGAATAGGACTAACGAAAGATGAGTGGTAGAGATCTTATCACATAGGTTAAGTGAATATACAGACGAACATGGTTAAACAAGAGATGAATGGTGGAGATATTATCATAGAGATGAAGTGAATAGATGGGTGGATCACATCAAGTCACGTGATAAAAAAATGGTAAAAAAACCTACAGAATGATGGAATGGGTTTCCGTAGGTGGTAAGCAGTTTCTCGCACGCCCTCAAGGTTGTAAGAGGAATTCCAAAATTTTGTGCAATTAGCCTATCTGGGTGACACGTACCACGAGAAAACCACTTTTTTCATGTGCTCTCAGGTGGATATCGGTCGTGTAAAAATCCATGCAAGATTGCGCGATAGCTGTTGGATCAAGCTAGACAGATCGACGGTGGAGATTTGGAGCACATAAAGTATTGAGACGACACAATAGTCGTTGGATCAAGCTAGACAGATTGATGGTGGATATTTGGTGCACATAAAGTATTGAGATGACTTGATAGTCGTCAGATGAAGCTAGATAGATCGATAGTGGACATCTAGAGCACATAAATTCAAGTGTTGAAATGAATTAGATGATGATTTGTCAGGTTTGTTGTGGATTAGATGATAAGGGGATCTATGGGTATAATCTAATTAAGATGTGAGTTAGTGGCTTGCACTTCATTATTTCGTTCCGAAGGAAATGAGAATGTGAGTGAGATCTATCACAGAAAGAGAGTGACTAAAGAAAATAACAATGAAATGAACCAAGTACTGAGTCAAGACAACAAACTCCAAAGTTCATGCGATAACTATAAATCTAAAACACAACCAATCTACTCTACACTGTCGTAATGAAAATGCAACTACTTAATCAAATGAACAATTAAACCATGAATGTATGTGCTATACTGTTGTAATGGAAATGTAGCTACTTAAGCAAATGAATGATTAAACCATGGATCTACACTAGCATACATGTAAAGTAAAGAAGAGCCTTAGCAATTAGGGTTGGGCCCTAACCCAAGAGCTTTAGCTCTCTGAGTTAACATAGTGATGGCTCAAAACAAAACCCATTCTTATTATCAAAAATATTGGATTACATCAATTACTGTCACAAGTCTTGCAACTCGAAAATAAAGTAGACTTTTACAATTAAAAGTGTGAATCCTACTGAAGTCATAGGAATCTCTACTTATACGACTGAAGTCTCCAATGACTTCCTTAAAATTAGGGAGGCTCGGCTCCCAAACTTGAGATAAATGGTGCTTTGACTTTCACTTGCTCTACTTCCTTCTAATCCTCATGATTTGGCTGGCTGCACTCTGAGCTGATGAAGGAATATTCGAATGGAGGGGTTGTAAATGAGGAGGATTTACCTCCTATAATTCCTCTCCCTTGTCCCATTCGATTTTTTACCAAGGTCTTTGCTAAAACTCCTTGCTTTTATCCTTTAATCCTGCATTACATGCACATTATACCACAAAGCAAACTACCCTACTCTGACTCATATCATAAGAAAAATATAACCAAAAGTATGCAATAAGTTCTAAGAATAGTTGGTTTGACTAAGCTAGGAGGTGAATTAAGGCCCATATAACTGCCCAATGATGAGGTTGATCATCATCCCCGTACTAAAAATGTTGCTTATCCTCTCAGCAACTTAGTCAATGTCCATGTCCTTCATGGCTTTGGTAGCCTCTCTAACATCCCATGCCTTTATTGTGGTCTCTTCTTTGTGTGCATAGAAGCCCGTTTTCCTTTCTACTTCTTCCCATTGCTTATTTTCCTCTTCTCATTTTCTCCCTTCTAGCATCCCTAGTAGTAGTGGTGGACTGGGTTTTAGGCCTATCCAATTGACCTTCAACCTTTGCATTGATTGCTTATACATATGTGTCCTGTTGAGTGCCTCTATCAACCTTTGAGGGGAGTGATATTCTCTGATCTTCAAGCTGTGTGGTAGTGTGTTCCATCTCCTTGAGTAGGCATGTATACTATCATCTCCTAGCAGCCTAAACATATCCTCAAAATGTGAAATTTCTTGCTCTTTGGCAGTAAGATATCTAGGGGCCAGCTGAGGATCATTTGTAATTAGATTATGGTTGTTGATTAGGGCCATGGGATTTGATTATTTAGCTCTGATGAGAAGAGGTTCACTTTGCTCTCTGGCCAATATTCTTTTCATCTCTGTAGCTCTTGACCGCTCATGGTTCATCCATGATGCCAAAGCCATTAATTGTAGATCTCCTAGATTGACAATAGGATCCCAAACATTCTTGTCTATGAGGGCCTTGTTGTGCAAGTAAAATTCAGCCATTTTGGCCCTATCCTCTAGTGTACTTTGATGTCAAAGATCAATGAATTGTCTGTAGTCCTGAAATGGCATGGTGCCCCTTTGTGCTAGTGTTTTAATCTGAAGTTGCAGCCATTGTTCTCTGAGGTAAAGAACATACAATTTAGCTGGCATCCTACATTGGGTGACTGCTAAGGAGAGGTTGTCCATACATGCTAGTTGGTTTTTGCTTTCTTGTAGTTGTCCTCTTAGCCATGCATTTTCCCTCTAAATATCTCATCAAGTGGAAGAACTTACCCACTAAATATTCCACATGGATGGATGATAACTTTATACAGAAGAATCGAAAACTACTCAAGTGTAGAGGACAACACTTTTTGAAGGAGAGGGGCAAGTTATGTCCCTATACTAGTAGTGCAACCCCTATTGTTATTAGTGCAACCCCCTTATTATATTGTTGTGCCCATGTAGTCTTCATATTATTATTATTGTGCCTCATAGAATCCCACTATTGTTATTGTTCTACCCTTATATTATTATTGTTATGTCGGCTCTAATTATATTATGACCCCTTAGACTCCTATATATAGAAAGCAAGTCTTGTCATTTGTATCATCCAAGAATTGTTCATTTGTGTAATTTAAATGAGGTTTCCCCCTTGAAGAGGCTAAATTCTAAGGCATTTATCTCTCATTTCTATCTTTTCGTGAGATGATTTCATAACACTAGCTATGTGTTTGGCTTGGGGGCCATTTTCTTATGGGTCATGACCAATGGTGCAAACCGAGTGTCACTACTGGGAGTATGATGACATGAAGGTGGAGAATCAAATAGCTTTCTTGCCAATATATGCGGGTTGTTTGTGTTGGTCATATGGTCATGTCATGTCTCAGCAGTTCCACTACTATCAACATCGAATTTAGGACTATTTGACTGATGTGGGTAGAAAAGTGTCTTCAACTAACCCTACATAAAAAGAATATTTTTTTTATTTAGATAATGTATAACTCGAAAAAGAAACTTTCAGAATTTAACTTATAATGTAAAAAATTGACTTTAAAATACTTATTAACTTGTACATCTTAATATCTTCACTCAATTCCTTGATCCTATCCCTAGTCGCACAAATTGATGCGTACTCCAAATCAAATTCATAACTTGTTTATTTTTCATCACGTGCTTTGATATTATGACCTCATGGTTGGGTGATGACCACAAGTATTCCTCATGAAGAACATCATCATCATCATGGGGCTTGGACTACATACAAAAAAAAAAAATTAAGGAACACATTTCTTCTTAATATTGAGAAATCCTAGTGAATCTTACGAGTACCTAATATCCGCAGTGTAAAATGTTTGGATATATTTTTCTAACCATATTCAAATTTCTAATGATTTTATACCATTCTATATAAAATCTTAGCTATTTTTAAGGCAAAATAATTTTATCCTATAAAATTTAGGTGAACAAATTTTACAGAAAATGGAAATTTGGCAAAACCATTTTTTGGGAAAAAAACATGGAAAAATAGACCACCTACAACTATTAGCCCCTAAAATTTTCCATGACTACATATTTCAACAAAAGAAAAGTTATTATTTCAATTCGATAAATAAATAATCAAAATTTCACGTTAAACGTAAATTGAAATTATTAATTGTTTACTTCTAACTGTGTAGGTGCATTTCCACATGGATTTGATTACCAATATAATAATATAATTAGAACCATTAAATATTTTTAAAAAGTATTAAAGAATAGGTCTCAAAATAAACATTTGATTGATGGACATATAAAGACATACAAACAAATGGAATAAGAAACTAGTCTATAGCATGCATGTGAGTAATTATGGTATTTTCCAACCCAACTTTTTATGGAATAGGACATACATAAATGGGACCATGAGACAAGAAAAATTAGCACAAATTTGAGTCAACCTTTGGTAGATGCAGCTAAATAGATATAAAACAAGGAAGTTATGGGCATTTTGTTTCGATAACTCAATTAAGAACAACCACAAAGTAGATTATTCAAAATCTAAATAATAGTCTTAGATCAACTATCAAGGTTAGATTGCGCACCTACAGGAAAGAGATTTTAGATTACGTTAGAGAAGAAAACATTTGGAACATAAGCATGGTTTGGTCCTAAATAACTACATTGAATAACATCTAGCCATTTCAATTGGGCGATTTATTTTCAACCATTATGAGGAACAACTCTTAGACACAACTAAGGACAGTTGTGTGACAAGGGAAGAAACGAAAAAGACATTCTAGCATTTAATGAAGAATTTTAGCTTACCATGCTACTTCTTATTGATGCAAGATTTTATTCATGTTGATAATTGGAGCTTAATCAACTCATGTACCTCTCTGGTTAATGCCTAACAAGTGATTAGTAGGTGTTTATCTTAGTTTTTTTGGATTTTATAGGATGAATTATTAAGGGATATTGAAAAATAACATAGCTTTATTAACATCCTAGGGGCATTCAATTCAACCATTCACACCTTGATTTGTAAAAATAATGACGTTGAATCCTTTTAGGTGATAGACTCAAGATAGGCGATGATTGATCAGAAAGATGCCAATGAGACTAAAAGCTCCAATCAAGATTAAAAAAAAACCCATAACCAAGGTTACATAAGGATCATGTATGTTTAAATTTAAATATTTTTTGGGCATTAACTATAGTATTAGAAATCCATGGATGACATTAATCTTCAAAATCCTTGGAGAGGGGAATGGAGATGGTAAATTCAGCTTCTTTCACATGGCTCTATTTTTCTACAAGATCACAAGGATAAACTTGTTTTGACTTCAAACAAAAAATTAATATTTCTCAAACCTAAACAAGGAAGAAGGGTGACATGGAGTGGGGTTTGGTTAAAGGATCCCCTACTTTCCCTTCAACTTCTTAACTTCACTATTGATCACCCTTAATGACATGGCCATGTATTTTAGCTTGGTTGTGGGACCTGGGTTGATTTTTAGGGTATTTCTCATTCCAACATTAATGCTCATTTTGAGGATCATACTCAAATGAAGCATCACAATCAACAAGAGCGTCATGGTTAGCAGAAGGGTATGGTCAATGTGAGGATATGAATCATAGTAAACTACACATATTTATGATCAAATTTTCATTTTTAAATGCAATCATATATATGAAATTAAACTTTGTTGATTTATGACTGATGAACATACCATATAAGAATCATTAATGAAAGGTTACATACCATCACCATAATGGAAATCTCTACATATATTTGATTAAAGTTGTAATTAATCAACAACTCTCCTCCTACAACTATTGATCTTATTGTGCATTCAAATACATGGTTTTGTCAATTCCCCTCAAATATGAAATTGGTTTTCTTATTTGTTGTCCCAAGTTGTGTATTGTTTATAAACCCTATAATATTCCTCGATGCTTTTGGCCTTTTGTCAATATAGATAGACACCTTTATTTTTATCATTGTCACTTGTTTGTATATAATTTGTAGCCATTTCGTATCTTTGCATATCTCACATATATCAGACCAAATTCATCCATTCTCTGTAGTTGTAACATGGTTCGACATTGATCTAGGTCCGAGTGCAACGAAGGAACCTTCCAAGACCTTTTACTTTCATTTCATGATGTGTTAAATTTCATTTTTAAAATAGCATTAATGAATACATCTACATGTTGTAAAGAAGAGGAACATGACAATCATCAGCACATGAAATAACAAGACCTTGATAATGGAGTTTGTCTAAGAGGGACTACGTCTTTGGGCCCCAGTGTCAAGATGGTGTAGGCGCTACATTAAGTGTTGTCAATAGTGACGATGTACATAAGAGGTGATGTCGCTATCATACAAGGAAAATTCCCTCACGCAGGAGTGGCTCCAAGAGATGTTCCACTACAAAAATTCTTAGTCAAAAGGCTCCTATCAGTATGACACAAACTCATGCATGATGATAATGAGCATCCTGCCGACATGACATAAAAGGGATCTCAATACAAAAATACATGTGACAACATGAGTATCCCATCAACATACAACAAAGGGATCTCGAAACACAATATGACGAATCATGACAACAAGTACATCACACATATGATTCAACATCACATCAAGCAGGAATTATGAGAACAAGTAAGAAACAAGATCCCACATCAAGCATCAACAAGGATCTGTGTAGTACAATGCATAGAAAAAGAAGTAATAGCAATTAAGTACATGAACACACTGCATATACCTCAGATCCAAGGGCCATCTGAAGAAAGATGTCAAGCTGCTAAAGCTGGTCGCATGTCGAATCTCACGAAGTTGAATCTCATGGAAATGGATGCTTGCACATGAATCCTGACACTTGCACATGAATCTTGACACTTGCACTCCACTTAGAAAAGTGGCTAGAGAATAGAACGAGCAAATAAAAAATTTGAATAGACCATCAAATTTTTGTCGTCGAATAGTACAAAATCGACTGTCAAATTTCTGAATTCTGTGAAAGTGAGAATCTAGGGCTCAAGGAATCTTTTAGATTACCCCTAGATTCCTCAAAGATTCCCTCCTCCGAGTCCTCTAGAAATCTACTGCTCAGATCAGAATTTTGACTATGCAATCAGGTTCCTTGCGGAATTCTAAGAAAAAATGAGTGTGAAATTGGCTGCATTTTGACTCTGGTGAATTTCAGCATCCAAGGAATCTAGAAGATTCCCTCAAAGATTCTTGAAGATTCCCTTCTGCTAGGAACCTACAAATATGCTACTCAAAAGGAGAATTCAACCTCGTCATGACTTTCCCTCCGAAAATTTGAGAAAATTGATTGTAAACTTGTTACATTCCGATAAAAAGAATTTTTACCTCCCTGGAGAATCTTCGGGCATCAAAGAATATTCTACCTCAAAATGTGTGTCAATGTTCAGCCTCCTCTGTCTTGAAATCGATGCCCATTCCTAGTTCCTCCATCTGCCCCATGCACTAAGAAATTGCGTTTATATAAGTTTTGTTCGACAAATTTAACAAAGAAGCAATTTGGCATCTTGGTAAATGAGGTAAATGTTTGAGGAGGGGTCAAGGGATCAAATCATACCCTTCCCTATTTTTATTACAATTTTGTTTTAATGTTTTAAAATGGTTCTACTACATTGTCATGGCGCATTAACTTGGCGTGTTTTATGTATTTAGTGGTTGGTATGGAGGGTTCCGTGGAGGATCGTTGCAATGTATTAATGGTGTTTTGGTGTTCAATATGGGCCTGCCATGTGGGTGGGGTCAACCCTCCCGCCGGCTATGGGTTCAACTCCCACTGGCCCCTTTTAATTATGTCATATGTTATATGAGGTGTAGGGTGGTTGGGGTGGTGGCCCACCACCTCCCTTTTATTTATATTTTTAATTTCAATTAATCGTAAGGCCCTTTTCAAAAATTTTAAAATTTGTTCAAAGGAGTCAAACTAACCAGGCCACAACTTCGCTCAGAATCTGGCCCAGGTTGGCTGGAAAATGGTGGCTGAATTTTGACCAAATTTTGGCCTCCTTAAGCTTGCCCAGTCAGCAAAAGTCAACCAAACTTTCACTACTTCTAATTTTCGCATACAAACATGCTTTGGTGAACCGTTCACATCACTGTGATTAGGGCGACGAGATCTATGCTCTGGTCCTAGTTTGAAATCATTCTGATCACTTTGATTTTAGAGCTTCCATAAACCCTGTTTGCCTTGTATGTGTCTCTGGAGCCACCTGGATCAATCCTCCCCACTGAGGAGCTTTTGGTCCTCCAAAATCATAAAAATTAATCTACAACTTTTATGTACCTGCCCTGCATCACAAGCATCCTGAAAGGCCTCGCTTCTGTCTCGTTCACCTTTTTTCTTTGAAGTGTTATGCGATGAGCCATCACCTGCTACTTCTGCAACCTGTAGTACATTATTCCGCAATTACATGCTTGACTTTCATGACCACCTAATGACCCAAGCGTCCCACACTTACCATGAGTTTATAACACATACTTGGTGGTCAAGTGTAGATCAAGATGAAAACAATACCCCAGCTACAAAAACAAGGCCATCATATAATTGTTGCTCCAACAAGTGAGGGAAAACACATCATCACTGCAACACATGATTTACAAACATAAGGCCAAACACTATTTTTTTGCTTTGACAAGTGACGGAAACACAACATGACTTTCATAGTTTATAATGCTACTAAAAATAAGACCAGACATCATTGTTGTTGAACAAGTGATGGAAAACACATCATCACATTTACATTTTAAAATGCAACAAGTGATTTACAAATGCATGACCATGAAACGCTAACATATCTAGAAACCATTTTTCACTTATCAATGTGAATGGGTCACCTCCTTGTGGAGATTTTTCTTGTCGAACGATTGTTTCACCTCATTCATGCACTGACACTTTGTCTTTAAGGCATTTCTCTAGATGGAGCCTCTAAAAAGTGGCTCTTTGATAGCCACTTCTATCACAATGACTACAATAGGTTTTCTTCCTCTAGATATTCTTAACATGTTTCTTTACCTATTGTTGAGAGGGTCTTTCACGTCTCATCCTTTTGTGTGCTACCATTATTTTCAAACACTTAGAAAATGTATGGTTATGTAATCCAAAAAAGGTACATGTTTTTTGCTGCCATATTCTATGTTCATCATTACCAGCATGATTGTAATCGACATGAACATTTTAATGTCAAGAGTGGTTATACCTTTCCTTGCCATCTCTAGTGTAAGTATGGCGATGAGAGCTTGTCTGGGCTCTTTACCTGCAATGGAATCTACCATGCAATGATGGGAATGTTTTTCCATCATTCCCTTTCATCGACTATTTTGAAAATGTATGGCAAGAGTCTGACACCTTTAAGCATTCTCCGTTAGTGTATCTCAAGCCTGCAAATTAAGGTCTCTGCACAACCTCCAATGGTTGAGTTATGCCTTGGTTATTAACACCAAGTTATTCTTCCTTCTCATGCCTCGTCTTGGTAAGGAGCCTCATGTTTGTCCCTGTAATTGGGATCTCCAAATCTCTAATAGAAATCATACTATGTGAAGATGAAACTGAAAGGAAATCAACATCTTTTACCTCCTCTATCGATTTGGAAAGAACTGATGAGGGCTGCTCATCATCTATTGTTGGTGGTTCACTAACTGTCATGGTGCATTCCCCAACCTCCTTTTTGACATACACAAGCCCTGTTCGACATGGTAATTCCTCTACTTTGATGGGGTTGATAATGCCTTGGCCATTGAAACCCAAGCCCTTTCCTTCATACCCTATTTTCTTCAACAGTTTGGAGCCAATTCTTGTGGTATGATTTTCAAAAATAGTGAAATCATCATTAGGAACATGAATTTGGAGAATTACTTTTTACCTCACATGTATCACACTGCAGATTTTACAAGGCCTCATCCTTTGCTTGCAGTTGTCGTAGAAAAATATGTTTCTCCTCTTTCTCTTCATGTAGACGCATCTTCAACTCAACGTTCTTTGTTTGAAGATTCTGCTTATTGTGCTTCAGTTCTTCTAGGGCCTCTTCCATGGCTTGCAACTAAAGCTGCAATTGCTCCTTTTCCTTTGTCTCTTTCTACAGAGTTTAATACATTATTTCCACCCTTTTGGAAATTTTTAGCATGGTCTTGTACATCGCTTTTTCATCCTCTATCGCTGCATGTTCCATTGTTCACACTGAAATTCACATCCATGCAAAGACTGCTTTGATACCACTTAATCCAAGTCTCAGTGTGATAAAGAACCCTTCCAACACCTTTTACTTTCATGATGTGTTAAACTGCATTTTTAAAAGAATATTGAAGAATACATCTGCATGTTGTAACGAAGAGGAACATGACAATCATTAGCACATGAAATAAAAAGACATTGATAACGGAGTTCGTTCAGGGGGGAAGATGTCTCCGGGCCACAGTGTCAAGATGATGTAGGCCACTGCATTAAGTGTTTCCAATAGTGATGATGTACATAAGAGATGATGTCACTATCATACAAGGAAAATTCCCTCATGCAGGAGTGGCTCCAAGAGATATTCCACTACAAAAATTCTTAGTCAAAAGACTCCTATCAGTATGACACAAACTCTTGCATGATGATAATGAGCATCCCACCAACATGGCATAAAAGGGATCTCAATATAGACATACATGATGACAACATGAGTATCCCAAGAACATCAACAAAGGGATCTTTAAACACAACAAGACGAATCATGACAACAAGTACATCACACATATGATTATGCATCACATCAAGCAAGAACCATGAAAATGAGTAAGAAATAAGATCCCACATCAAGCATCAATAGGGATCTGTGCAGCACAATGCATAGCAAAAGAAGTACATGAACATACTACATATGCCTCACATCCAGGGGCCATCTGAAGAAAGATGTCAAGCTGCTGAAGCTGGTCGCACATTGAATCTCGTGGAGTTGAATCTCATGGAAATTTTTGCTCACAAATGAATGCTAACAACTACACTCCACTCAGAAAAATGGCCCAAAAATAGAATGACCAAATGAAAAATCTAAACGCACCATTAGATTTCTGGCTTCGAATAGTGCAAAATCGATTGTCAAATTTCTAAATTCTGAGAAGGTGAGATATGGGACTCAAGGAATCTTTTAGATTCCCCCTAGGTTCCTCAAAGATTCCCTCCACTGGGTCTTTTGGAAATCTGTTGCTCATATCAAAATCCTGACTACGACAACGGGTTCCTTGCGGAATTTTGAGAAAGATGAGTGTGAAGTTGGTAGAATTCTGACTCTGACAAATTTCAGCGTCCAACGAATCTTGAAGATTCCGTAAAACATTCTTGAAGATTCCCCTCCACTGGGAACCTACAAATCTACTTCTCAAAAGGAAAATCCAACCTTCCCATGACGTTCCCTATGAAAATCTGAGAAAATTGACTATAAACTTGGTTACATTCTAATAAAAAGACGTTTTACCTCCCTGGAGAATGTTCGAGCATCAAAGAATATTCTACCTCGAAATGCATGTCAAGGTTCTACCTCCTCTATCTCAATATCCGTGCCTTCTCTTGGTTCATCCATCTACCTTGTGCACTAAGAAAATTGGGTTTATATAAGTATCCTCTAGCTGATTTATCTAAAAAGCAGTTTGGCATGTTGATAAACAAGGTAAATGGTTGAGGAGCGGTTAGGGGATCAAGTCCCGCCCCTCCAGTTTGGCATGTTGGTAAATGAGGTAAATGTTTGAGGAGGGGTCAGGGGATCAAATCTAACCCCTTCTTATTTTTATTACATTTTTTTTTTAATGTTTTAAAGTGTGTGTCATGCGTTTTCATGGCGCATTAACTTGGCACGTTGTATGTATTTAATGGTTGGTATGGAGGGTTTTGTGGAGGGTCGTTGCAATGTATTAATGGTGTTTTCATGTTCAATGTGGCTTTGCCACATGGGTGGGGCCAGCCCTCTCATCGGCCATGGGTTCAACTCCCATCAGGCCCTTTTAATTATGTCATATGTTATATGAGGTATGGGGTGGTAGGCGTGGTGGCCCACCACGTCTGTTTTATATATTTTTATTTTAATTAATCATAAGGCCCTTTTCGAAAATTTTAAAATTTGACCGAAGGAATCAAACTAACCAAACCACAAATTCGCCTTGAATTTGGCCCAGTGTGGCCAGAATCCGGTGGCTATATTTTGTCCAAATTGCAGCCTCCTTAAGCCTGCCCAGTCAGCAAAATTCAACCGAACTTTGTCTGCTTCTAACCTTCACATATGGACTCATTTTGATGAACCATTCACACCACCACGATTAGGACGACGAGATCTATGCTTTGGTCCTTGTTCAAAATCATTCTGATAACTTTGATTTTCAAGCTTGCATAAACCCTCTTTGTCCTATGCGTGTCTCTGGAGCCACCTGGATTAATCGACATACTCCATCCATTCAATTAATCCACCATAAGGAACTTTTATGTCATCCACAGAAAATACCCCAAGCCATGTAGTGATGATGGAACAATGCAATATATCCTCTTGTTGAGAAAAAAAAATGTGCTTACTTGAGGAAGTTTCTTGGGTTCCCATATTTTCACTTGATGTTGGCACCTCAAGGTAACCTCAATGTCATCTATGCTCTCAGCATCATAATAATGTGAGCCCCCTTTAGCAATAAAAAATTATATTTGTCTATGAAATTTTCTTTTGATCTTCTCAACCCTATTTGATCTTTGTCTATTAGACATACCAAATCTTTGACCTTCATCCACTTTACCTAAACTTTCCTCACTCGAAAAAAACAAATCTGAAAAGTACTTGTTTGTTGGTAGCTATAATACATCCAATGTGTGCTTATTTAACATTGAGATGAAGTGAATAAAGCAAGAAGAACCACCATTAAGAGAAAATAATTGTTTCCATTTAAAGGAAACATTGGAAATGGAAAATATATGTAGGAAAAGAAACATTGTTTTGGCCTTAAACCATTTCTCTCGTATGTCCATCATAAAATTTGATGGCCATATAGATCCCTTCCATGCATAACTCTATGGGCCATATTTCTCTCAAGAAACAATATGTTATTTCAGAGTAAAGAGATCTTGCTTATCCAAGCTTGTCTTTTGATTATTTATGTGTACGAAGGATTCTAGAAACAAAGGCTAAGAATTTGCAGATGAATTATTCCAAATATTGAAGTTTTATGTTTTTTGGATGATTTGAATCCAAATAATATGGACATGAACCAAAAATTATTTTTCATCTACAACAGCATGTATTGATATAACTTATATGCAACAAAAATCTTGAAGAAGCCTTGGAATTTACACAAGGAATAATTGGCACCAAGTGGGGAAGGAAAATATGCTTTTGTAGAGAAGGAAGTACATATAATTGCTTAATTTACCTTTGATGATCCATCAATTACACCTATTCCATACATTTTAGATATTTCTAAGTATGAAAACATAGTCAACAAATTGAATGTTGCAATTTTAACTAGTTAAAGTCGTAAGAAATATCCTAAGGTTCCAAGTCTTCTAAAGACATTGAATTAGGTTGAAAACAAGATTGGAATTTTTTTTTTCATCCCTACATTAATGATTTTTTAAATACAACATTTGAGGGCTATATCCCTTGACGTACTAATTTGAAATGATCCTATTTATTGTTAACTTGTGGATTATTATCATTTTATGATTTATTCTTTTCTAATTCTTTCACAGTTTTTTATTTCAAAATAATTTCTAAGACTTGAAATAGGAAAAGAGTTGTAAATAGGAATTTGAACTATGTAAAGGAACTTGAAAAATGCCATTTTTTTGTTCGATATATTGTAGGCTGAATATAATTTATTAAGATTCCCTGTTTAAATATATTCATATATAGAACAATATTCCAGCTATATAGAATGGATTGTGTTTCATATCACTCTTGCATGTCTTTCATATTTTCATCTTAGAGTGCATAATTTCAACTAGAGAATTAGTCTCCTTTTAATACAAATCATTAAATGCATTTCCTCATTTGTCATTATGTGCAGATTTAGAAGAGCATATGAAGGAGACCTATTTTGTGAAGAAAGCCACATACTTTTATATCTATTATAAAGGAATATTTATAGCCAAAACAAAAGCTTATTCCAATTCCCATAGATTTTCTATTTCAAATAACCATGAAACTTTTTTACCATTTTTCAAAGCATCATCACAAATGTTTAATGTGTTTTTTTGGATTGATTATTGCAGATCTATCACAAGAGGGTAAGAATAGCTCCTAGATCTTGGAAGCCTGTTATCAACTATGATAAAATATTCATCCATAAAGCTTCTTATTGAATATTTGTAATAGGTTATCAAACCCCAATGGAAAAAGAAATAGATTTCATAGAAAGGAAAACGAACATACAAATACACTTGAAAAGAAAGAAATCAATGAACGAGTTAGACAATGAAAGCATGGAAGAAAAGTCAAGCCATCTCCATCTAAGAGAACTAATAAGATGATGATTTTTGAATCCCATAAATTTTAAAGAGAAAGGAGGTCTACATGTGCAAGTCTTCTATTGTAAGTTTTACCTCTGAGGTAACTTCCTATTTGCTTTACGACCAACATTTTTGCATGTAAAGGAACTTGAAAAATTCCATCTTTTTTATTTGAGATATTGTAGACTGAATGCAATTTATTAAGATTCCCTATTTAAATATATTCATATATAGAACAATATTCCAGCTGTATAGAATGGATTGTGTTTCATATCACTCTTGCATGTCTTTCATATTTTCATCTTAGAGTGCATAATTTCAACTAGAGAATTACACTCCTTTTAATACAAATCAATTAAATGCATTTCCTCATTTGTCATTATGTGCAAATTTAGAAGACCATATGAAGGATACCTATTTTGTGAAGAAAGCCACATACTTTTATAACAATTATAAAGGAATATTTATAGCCAAAACAAAAATTTATTCCAATTCCCATAGATTTTCTATTTCAAATAACCATGAAACTTTTTTACCATTTTTCAAAGCATCATCACAAATGTTTAATGTGTTTTTTTGGATGGATTATTGCAGATCTATCACAAAAGGGTAAGAATAGCTCCTAGATCTAGGAAGCCTCTTATCAACTATGATAAAAGATTCATGCATAAAGCTTCTTATTTCATATTTGTAATAGGTTATCAAACCCCAATGGAAAAAGAAATGGATTTCATACAAAGGAAAACGAACATACAAATACACTTGAAAACAAAGAAATCAATGAAAGAATTAGACAATGAAAGCATGGAAAAAAATTCAAGCCATCTCCATCTAAGAGAACTAATAAGATGATGATTTTTGAATCCTACAAATTCTAAAGAGAAAGGAGGTCTGCATGTGCAAGTCTTTGATTGTAAGTTGTACCTCTGAGGTAACTTCCTATTTGCTTTACGACCAACATTCTTGCATGTAACAAGTGTTTTCTTCACAGTTTTAAATTATTCTCGATCCTTGTAGGATGCCTTTAGGTTTGGTGCCAAGAGTAGTTTGTGGACTATTCTCCCCACTCCTTGTACCTCTCTTTTGTTTCATTTCAATCACGTTCTTTGTTACCCTAATGTGGGATTAGCTTAAATTGCATTTCATTTTCATTTTCCATTGTATAATAGAGGATTTCATTATAAAAGAACCAAAAAGTGGACTGGGTAATATTTGATAAAGCATGAAGAATATATGGAAATCGGGCCATCTATGAAGTGTGAACTATTTCGAAGGAGAAAGGTCTAATTGGAACCTTTTGTTGGGTGAACTTGTAATGTTGACTTGTGGACAATTTCTCACTCAACAATACCCAAACAATTTGTTATGATTTTCTAAAATCCTTTACAAGGAATGGATTGCAATTTTGTAGTTTCTATAGAGGAAAATCCACATGTTCAAAATCAACATATTTCTCTCTCTATACAATATAATAGCACATGAATAGGTACAAAGAACATAGCAAGAGCATTGTTTTCTTCTACACATACAATTATTCACTTATACAATTATATGAATCAAATGGTTGGCAAATGCCAATAAATCCATCTTAAAAGATAGCTAATGTTCCCTGCTAAAAAAATCACCCATATAATATTGCAAACTATATAATATTTATTAAACATAATAATTTTCCATAAACATAAAACTATAATATAATATAATATCTACATTTCAATTTTGTATTTTAGGAACATAATTTTCATCGGTCTTGAAATTTCTAAAATGTAGCATTCATAACTGTCAGGGCCCCAACTTGGTGCTAAGGCCAATGGGCACTCATGAGGGCCATGCTCACTTGGTGTCAAAAAATTGAAGCTTGGAATCGAGTTGGGGAGATCGCATGGTAAGACATGGACCACACGAGGTAGGGTGCCTACTCATGCGATGAGGAACGATTAGGAAAATACTTTGCACATATGACACAAGTAGCACACACATACAAAGGAGGGTTTCCTAGGTCCAAAAGGAAAAATTCATGGGTTTAGGTGTGCATGCATCCTGGATGCACCTATACAAGGGCGGGGTGTCGGTTGTTTTTCCAGGAATGATGTAACGACCACGTCACGATGGGTGCGCCCACCCAAATGAAAATGTAGAGAAAGTTGTGAAATGGAAGACTAGCCAAGAAGGAAAGGTGATGGGCAACATATCATGAAACACATGGAACAGGTTGAGTGACCACACCATCCAAGATAGGGCAGCCCTATGGTGCACCCACCTTGTAAGGTATGCCTGCACGACCCAACATAGGTTAGCCCAGGGGTGTGCCTACCCATGAAGGGATGCTCACATGAGGGGTGAGGTCAACTCAAAATGTGAAGGGGTATCGGTCCACTTCAATCAAATGCCTGGACTGACTATAAGTAGAGGAACTTGGCACTTGTAGGAGGCAGCAAGAAATTTTGCACAAGAGAACAAATATTCCATGAAAGATCACATAAATGTGAGTTTTTATGATATTACAAAATTGAAGCTAGGGGCGCACATTGCAGAAAGGGATTGTAGTTGAGATATATCACAGAAAGAGGTGGTTCTTGCCCAAGTGAGCCTATTTCTAGTAGAGGTCAAGAGTTGGGTTTCTGAGTTATTTTTGGCAATAAGTTTGGGGTTTCTATTCAATGAGGTGTCAACATTAGGTTGGGCATGCCTTAGTTGTGAACTTGATACTTTTGGTAAGTGCATTGGTTCAGGCCAATGACCGCCACTCTATTGTAAAGCTTGGGCAACACATAAGTTTGGTCATGGCTATCCGCTTTGTAAAATTGTTGTAACATAACTATGAAGATTAATAAAAGTAATGCAGAGATTTTTTTTTGGGATTTTCCCCCTCCCTCACATCCACTTGTGTTCATATTGTTCTTTATGATATCAAAAATTGTTAGTGAAGTTTATTTCCACTGCTCGTATTTATTTATGATATCACATATTTGTATAATTATTGAATAAGAAGATTGAAATTATAAAATTGACCAAGTGTTGAAGTGTAAAGGAGTTAGGAGTAGTCTAGGTTAGAGTAGTTATATATTTGTGACAAAATATTGTCAATGCCACACAAAACCCACAATGGTCTTAAGGCATCACAATGTGGGGCCAGGATAGATGGTATGAGAACTTACTTTACAAAGGTGGACATTTGGAAGAGTTTGGAAGATGAGTAACTACGATCAAAGTTTTGAACAAGTTAAGGGTTGGGCAGTACGATGGAAAGTTTCCAAGAGGGTCATGATATACTTATATAGCTTGTGGACAAGTTGGGCCACACGAAGGAAGATATGTCGAGGATATGAGAAGAGGTTGGGAGGGAGCTTCTTCGACTTGTTTGGTTGGTTTGACAAGGTGAAGTTGCTAACCGCGATGAAGGAGAAGTTGTGATGTATGAAGAAGAGATTGGTATGATGGTCAAGTGCGATGTAAGTGTTTTGAACATGGCACCAAAAGAGGAAGAGTTTGGTAGGAAAAATCCTACCATAGTTGAACCAGATTTGGGCATATCCCAACCATTGAAGAAAGAAGTCGACTATGGGGACGAGTATGAAGAAACAAGTGTTGTGACTTTGCCAATGAATGATGAAGAACTTCGTAAGATGGAGCTTACTGAAATCGGACCAAATTCATTCATATCCTTGTCATGGAAGAAATATGCGAGTGAAATTCATATAGTGGTTCCCCTCATGTGGACCAAGCGGAATGTGCAATGGATGAACTTCAATTGGTAAGTTGAGGTATGTTTCCATATGTTTATGTGATGGATGATTCTGGATTTTATAGGACTTGTTTAGGTGGTATATGACCTTAGGAAAGGATATGCAGATGCTCAAGGCATGGGTGGAACATGATGAACATATGCGATGAGTGAGTCATGCTTAGCCAAATGGAGGCTTTGGCTAAATGCTCGACATGACTCATGGAAAGAAGAAGGAAGGGCACACCAAAGTGAAGAGAGTGATATGATACATATTTGGATGGAAGGAACTAGCAATGGCAATATGACGGTAGGGTGACCGAGGTGGCTAACATGATCAAAGACAAGGATGTGATGGCTGAAGTCATGATGGTCCTACCATAGTGGATAAGTTGGGAAACTAAGGTTATGTGTAGAATAAAAGGGCATGGCAGACTTCATGCAGGGACATCAAGCAAGGCACTAGTAAAGGATGTCACATATGGACAACAATAATAAGTTCCAAGCAAGGATGTCATGCAAAATAGACATGCTAATGCGATATGAAGATGTTTTGCAGATAGATTGATGGGGTTGATAGGCACATTCAAACAACAAGGACATGGTCATTTTTCAAGGAAGACATGGTAAACCTATGAGAGCTTTTAAGTGACAAAGAGGGGATAGGAAATTTGTGATGGAATTTGCAACTATGACAAGTGTGCCTACCCAAAGTGTTGGATGAAGATGGCTCAAAGGAGCCTATGATGACTTGAAGGAAGTTATAGTCAATGAATACTTCATACGATGGTTGTCTGAGAGTATCTTTTTCCTTGAGGAGTTGAGTTCATTTTTTAACTTGACTTTGATGTAGTTTGGGATACATACCTTGGGCACAGTATGGGATGTGTTCGTGAGGAGTGACTTGATGGATTTGATGGAGGTGAGATACCTTGGAGTTGGATGGTGGTTTGAATGATGAAGGTGCCTTGATGGGAACACCTAGGCATGGGTTGAGTCTTATGAGAATTATCCATTTTAATGGACATGGAGGTTTTTGTTCTGTGACCATGGGTAGCACATGGATAGGATGAAGAGGCGTGTGAGGAATTTTCCCTTTAACAGTGATGATGTGAAGCATATTGGAGATGAGATGAATTTTTCTCCATGGAATTGAATATGGTAGATGGTTGGTTGAATGACATAAGGGAAGAGTTCTTTATTAAAGTTGAACATATAATGAAAAGTTGGAGAAACAATCAATGATGGCATAAGGAGGTTCATTATCATGGGTTGAATGCAATGATTGGATTAGCTACTCAACTAGTTTAAGTCATGGGGGTTGTAGCAATTCAATGAGATATGTTTGAGTTGAGTTGGATTATGGCAACAACAATTCACATGATGATATGTGATCGATTAGCATGATATAAGTTGTTACCATAACATGCAGCTGAGTTGAAGGTAGCATCCTTCCATGAGTTGGGGTAGTGTGGAGGATCGCGATGAGTTGTGGGTGGTTATTGTGATATTGAAGAGCCTTACCCACATGGAGTCGTTGGCCTTAATGAAGTTTCATGTGATGAAGGCAAAGAGTTCATGTAGCAGGAACAACAGATGTTGGAGCTAATGGAACTATGTGACAAGTTAGACTTGGCAAAAGAATTTCTAGGTTAAGTTGTTGTCAAGGGCGAAAATGATTTTTAAAGTGGAGGAGAATTTGAGGGCCCCCTATTGGCATGAAAGCCAATGGGAACTCGTGAAGGGCCATGATCACTTGGTGTCAAAAAATGAATTTTGGAACTGAGTTGGGAATACCGTACGATGAGATGTAGACCACACAAGGTAGGATGTGCACCCATGGGATGAGGAACAAATTGGAAAATACTTGGCACATATGAAATTAAAGCACCTAGCACGATAGGTGCACCCACATGGAAGAGGGGCACCCAAGTCAATAAGGCAACATGCATGAGTTGAGGGGTGTGCATTTCTTGGGCGTGCATGTCCTATGCACGCTTGCACTAGGACAAGGCATCAGACGCCGTACTAGGCATGACATAGCAGGAACACCACGATGGTCATTCCCACCCACACAACAAAGAAGAGCAAGTTTCGAAATGGAAGAGTAACTAAGAAGGAAATTCGATGGGCGACATAGCATGAAACACACGAAGGCATAGTGCTTACACGACCTTGGACAGGTTGGCCGAAGGACGCACCCTCCTAGCAAGGGGTGCCTGTAACACCCAAGTTAGGTCATCCCAGGGGTGCACCTGCCCATGAAGGGGTTCACGCACAATGAGTAAAGTGGTCTCAAAATGTGAAGGGGCATCAACCCACTTAAATTAAACACCTACAGTGACTATAAGAAGGGGAGCTCAGAACTTAGAGGAGGCAATAATAAATTTCACATAAAAGAACAAAGATTGTAGAACAAATGGAAAAAATGTGATTTTGTATGATATTGTAGAACTACAGGGAGGGGTGCATATTGCAGAAAGGGATTATAACTATGAAATATTGCAGAAAGAGGTGGGGCTCACCCAAGCGAGACTATTTCTAGCAGAGGTCGAGACTTGGGTTCCTGAGTTGTTTGTGGCAGCAAATTTGGGGATTATGTTGGGTAAGGTTTCAACCTTAGGTTGGGCATGCCCTAGTTGTGAACTTGGCACTTTTGGCTAGTGCATTGGGTGGGGCCAATGTCTACCACTATTTTGTAAAGCTTGGAAAGCACATGAGTTTGGTCATGGTTGGCCCCTTTCTAAAACTATTGTAAAATTACTTTTAAGAGTAGTAAAAGTAAAGGGGAGAAGTATTTTGGGAGTTTCCCCCTCCTGTCACATATACTTGTGTTCATAACTTTCTTGACAATATCTCAGAATGGTAATGAATTATATTTTTGTTGCTTGTATTAAAGTTACGATATCACATATTTATATAAGTGTTGAAGTGTAAAGGAGGTAAGAATAGTCCAGGTTAGAGTAGTTGTATAACTTGGACGAAATATCGCCAATGCCGCACAGTGCCCACGGTGGTGTTAAGTCATCGTAGTGTGGGGACGTGACAATAACCATCAACCCAAATTCATCTTAAGTCTGGATTTATCATGCACCAAGATAGATCAAATCTCTTTTCAACTTAAAAGAGATTTTCACCTCAAGAGATTTGTTCCATCTTGATTCTTGGTAGATTCGAAGTTAAGATAGATATAGGATGGTTTAATTATTAATTATATTATAATTATTTTATTTCATTTTTTATGTAATTTTGGCGGAATTAAATTTTGTTAATTCAAACAATTATAATTATTGTCTTATTTTTTTATTTTTTTATTTGTATTATTTTTTAATTTGATCAAGTTGAAATGTTTACATAATGTAACAATAGAGAATAAGACACCACCTCTTCCACACTAAGCTATAGAACTCCTCTCAATTTAATGACACAATTTCATAAAAAGAATCAAAGAAAAACAATTGATAAATTTAGTTTAGATGCCTTTTAGACATACACACCTTTTTTCTATTGTGATCTTAAATATGACTCATGAGCACAACCATGCAACCCCACCTACACACGTACATGTCAATGTCCATGTCATCTATTCTCTTCTCCACAATTCTAGGATCTAGAAGCTTCTATATTTGATTTCAAAACTAAATTTGTTGACATGGAATATATAAAGGCGAGTTTATTCTAGTCAAACTAAATAGAGAAACCCTAGATTTTTAAATAAACCATTAAAGATAATTGGTGGGCCCATAGTGTTTGACTAAATAGATAACGACATGTTTCCTATCAACCAAGTTGAGAACAAACCAATCGCATTGGTAGAAGACATCTATACGAAAATCATTATTTAACGAGCCTGGATTTGGAAGTGTTATTAACTAAAAGGAGGATAACAATTAAATGCATCCTATCTGTTAGTGTCGGTCATAAGCCCGCCATCAGTGATCAACAGCTCTTTGCATATGCATATGTAGGTGTCCCATCAGCATCAGTTTTGCATCCCATTAGGCATGCCATAACACTGATGGAGGAGCTGGTCTTGTTCCCTTCTTGGCTTTGCTGGAATCAGGTCATATCACCATATCATGTGAAAAGCTTGTGTCTCACTTATTACAGTTTTGTCTTGTGTAAATCCCAAGTCTAGGTCTAGGGTTTCCTAGGTTTAGGGTTTTGGTCAAAATCATTTCAAAGTCATGAGTCTGAAGTCCAATGGTCTCCAGCAAGCTAGAAGGAGGTATGTAACCATGTTCCTTGATATTTTTCATCAGCTGCAGCCCATTAATACCTTGGTTTAAAAAACTTGTTTTTTTTTAAAACTCAAGGTCATGTGAAACGGCAAAAATAAGGAAAATCTTCATAAATCTTTAGAATGTCGGCAATACCTTGGTTTCCTCATCAGTATCCATCAGAGAATTTATCTGCAAAAAGATCGAAGTGAAAACACTTAAAAAATCAACTCCAGGCAAAGTGAAAATTAAAACAAATAGTGTTAAAGCAAATGCCAAAACATGCAACATTTGAAAGTGGGTTTAATGTTTTAATATTTTTTTAAAGTGGACCTATAAAGACCCAAAAGCTCTCTTTATGGCCTCATTATACCATTGTAAACTTGCAAGACACAAAGAGAAATCAAAACAGGGCGATTTTGATACAATTTCAGTCATTTCTGGAGGAGCGACCGATAGATCAGAAGTGCGACTTGTTGGGCGAGCTGCGACGGGTCAGAGCCACTCCCTCTGTGTATTTCCAGAACTGGTGCGACAGGTCAGGCCAGAGCGACCAGTAGAGCAGAGGTGCGACCGGTAGATCTGTTTTTGCCAGAAAATTGCTCAAACAAGTAAAATCGCCCTCCTAAATTGCTAAATCGACCAGGTAAGTTCCGAATTTCTCCATGATGGCAAGTGATGAATGCATGATGACAAGTCTCATGGTTTTCTTCTTCAAAAAATGTGCAAGAGAAATGGTGAATTTAAATGTTGTCAATGTAGGCAAATATGCTAGGGTTTGCTTGTTTTTCAAGGTTTTTAGTCCTATTTATCCCTCCCTTGTTTCCTTTAAATTTAATTCACTGATGTTAATACATATCTTTCTCTTATTTCATTTGCAACAAATGTATTTCCCATCCCAAATTTCTAAAAACCCATCCCTCCCCAAATCTATTTGCTAAAACCCTAGTGCCATGTATTTTCTCACTAAACCCTAAAATCCTTCCCACAGCAAAGCAAATTAAACAAACCAGCAGCAAGGAAATAAAGCAAAAAGAATAAAAAAAAAATATATATATA
>APFE030524403.1:1733-37674 GCA_000404065.3 Pinus taeda
CCATGGACCGAAAACCATCGCGTCCAAAAAACATGTGCGAAAATCATGCACAAAACCATAGGTGGGTCTGCCTAACCTAACATAGGGTCCAAAACCAAAATTTTCCGAGGCGCTGCCCCGGACCCCATTAAGTGGGGTTACGGGTACCCCTAAAACCCCCTGTTAACTATGTGGAAAGAATATAACACAACCCAACATGACCAAACAATGACCAAATTTTGTTGTGTAAACCTAGTAACATAAAAATAAAAATAAAAAATTTGATTTTGATAGTCTCGAAAAGCATAGTAAAAGCACATTTGATCTAGGTGACAGGCTAACAAGATTGACACTAATACTCTTAAGATGATAGTTTGAATCCACTGGTTAAGTGGAGAGGTACTTTGTCCCAGGAGGAGGAAGGTCTCATAACTCTTAAACCCTTCTCAAATATTAACCAATTCTTAGAGCGGTGGATTGTTAAAGGTAAATTGGGATTTTTTGTTAAGGGTTGAAGGAAAAACTAATTACTTGTGTAGTGTGATTTTGTGAGCCAACAAGCTATGCTGAAAACCCTCTAATAGTGTTTTTCTATGAAAACCCTAGAGTCATCGAATGGAAATTGCTTAGGAATGAAGAGAAATAATAACTTAACAAAAAGAGTCAGCATCTGCAATTATAGAATAGAATAGTAGTTAGGGTAAGAGAAATGTTGGAAATTCAACCACAATTAATGCAACCCTAAGTATATAAGAAACATGTATACCTCGTAGAAGATACCTCACAACTGCCATGTGTAGGAACTGAAGCTCATTAACACCCAACACACTTGCATGACTACACCAATAGAAGCAATCATAGACAACAACAAAAAATCCAAAAATCAATCGCCCATGCAATCTCAGAGAGCCCTAAAATGCCTCTAATTCTATCTAGCCAACATGAAAAATCACAACTAAAGATGCATTAAAATTCCCAAATTTGCTTACCTTTAACAACTGCGCTCCAAATATAAGCAATCACCAGCCTTGTGAAGCAATATCGACGCTGCCATGAGTACCACCAAGCAACCTCTTCTTCTAACAACTTTGAAGGATGAATTAATGACCTAAATCTATAGGTATAACGAAATCAACGAAAATGGGTTTATATGTAAATCACATCACTAAATGTAATGTGGCAACATGGAAAATCAATGTTGAAGCTATATTTTATTTAGTTTTCTGGAAATACCTTATTATAATTTGGAATAAGATCATGCAAAGATACAAAAAGATAAGTTATTTAGTATGTTCAAGGTTTATGTTCTCATCTCTGGAGATATAGTGCCCATTTCTCATTGCAAACCAGAGTACTATCACCTACTCTTTTGGTAAGTTGCGTTGTTCCTTTACACATTATTTTCTCTGTAATTTTAGTGATTCGATCAATCAATTTCGTTGGGTCATCAATTTGATCAATGAATTTGTTACTCTTTTGATGAAACCTTTTTCTCCATCAGTTTGGTGATTTGGGTTCTTGCTACAACTTTGATCTAGAAATTGAAAAAAGCAAGCACTGGTCTTGAGAAATGGTGGCTTCTTGCTCATATCGGGATTTGGTTTTGAAATTCTCTTTAGTTAGGCTCAACAAGCTCCATAGCAGTGATTCGTTCAATTTTCTTGGTAAAATGATGTTAGTGATCCAAATTTGTAAAATTAGTTAGTGCAATTTGAGCCCTCCTCCGGCTTGACCCTTGTACGTCTCTTTGAAGGCTTTGATATTTCAATAATATTGAGATACTATTGCATGGACCATTTGTACACATTCAAATTCCGTTGATATGTTTATCATTCGAATAATAGAAATGCTTGTTTGTTTTTTTTCTTGATTTTTTTCATTTTTTTCCATAATAACGGTCAATTGTATCTTTCGTTACATTATTAAATTTTCATTTCTATTTAAAAAATTAGAATTTGATCCTTTAAATTGCGACTAAGCCTATACCACTATTACCTCTAAGTGAAACTGCACATGCCCCAACACATGGCTCACAGAATAAATAAGGGGGATTGGAACCTGTTGTGGCTAGCAACAACCCCCCTTCTTATTTAGTGTTATTACTAATACTAAATAAGTGGGGGCCCTTAGTCAAAAAATTTAAAAATCAATTAGTGCTTATATTTCCTTTTTTCAATAAAACGTACCATCATAAACTTAGGAGAATACCCTTGAAAAATCTAAAAAAGCTTAAGTTTTATGATAAGGTAAGATAAAATCACTCCTTAAGAAATATCATATCACAAAAAGGATAATGGATACCTCCTTACAAGCGGAATTCTAAGAGTGCGAGATCGCAATGCGAAACTTCATCGCATCGCATGCATCAATGACCACTTACGCTGAAAACCCTCAAACTGCCGATATGCAATGGCGCATATCGCAAATCACACTTTGCAGAAAAACACCTTAACGAATGATTGTCATATGCTACGCTCCAGTGACATTGCGATGTTGTGATGTTGCAATAGAGCGATAGAGCGATATAACGATATTGCGATGTTGCGATCTGCGACAAAGCGATCTGCGATATTGCGAAGAAAATCGCAAAATCACTTCATCGCAGATCTTTCGAGCTCGTTGTTCGAGAAAGCTTTTTCCATAAATCGAGACCTGGTTGTGCGCTTTAATGCTAATTAATGAGTTAGTTGCCAGTCATTAATGAAATATGGTTTTGTGTTGATCAAAGAGCCATTTTCACGTAAGGTGGTATATTTTATATGTCTTCGGCATTTAAAAGCTTTTCCATCACCTTTCCTTATCATTATTCTCACCTCACTTGTAAACTGCAGGAACAAAGAAAAGAGAACTATACAAAGCAGTATTCAGGATATTATGGGAAAGAAAGGAAAAGCCCCGAGCTCTGAAGACAAAGAAATGATGCCCTTGTATACAAACACCGCCTGTAACAGAGACGCTAGTATTACTACTTGGGAAGGCATGTATAGTCTACTTGAGGAAGAGAATCCAAAGATGATGGAGGTTACAACTACTGCAGGCTCACATGGGTCTTCTGAGGCATCCATTATAGAACTAGCTTGTGCATTCTTACATCGGATAGTAGCGAGGCCCAAAATTCTTCCCTACATAGACATGGTTAAATGGGTATTGGACAACGCTGACATAAAAAACAGACAATTTAAGACTCAGGGTGAAGAACTTACGAAATTGTTATTTTCACGAAATTTAAATTTTATATCCGCTAACAAAAAACGCGCAAGAGGCAAAAAACTACACCAGGGAAGCCCGGATCAAGAAACGGGGGCAGTTTTTGATGCGTGATTAGCGCCTAATCGCGCATTGCTAGACAATACTTCTTGAAAAGGAAAACCTCTAATTGCTCAGTCACCCGTAAGCCTAGAAATATATAAGAAAGAATGCTAGAGTAAAAAAGTAAAACTTGAATCCTAAAACCAGTGGTATTTGTCAAAAATATCTTCAAAATGGTATGTATATATGCATAGCAACTGCAAACATGTTGGAGACAGAAGGCGCATGAAAAGACAGAATCAATCAAAATATTAACTAAGTTGAATTTGGATTCTTACTGGGCGTATTTGGTAAAACCACACAGCGAGTGCATGACTCTCAAATGTGTCATTAATTCTGCCGAGAAGATGGCACCAGCTCTTGCCGATTTCGTTTTTGCTGGACAGTTAAAGTCGAAAGTCAGCTAGCCGACTCTTCTCAAGCAAATGCTGAATGCTTGTGATTTCAAGGAATAGATACAGAAATAGTTAGTTATTAGTTTTAGTTTTAGATTCAATATTAGTATTAATTTTGCTTTATTTTTGCCTGAAATGAGGATGGTCATTTAAACTGTATCCTATATTTTTGTAATAAGTTATTTTTATATTTAGTTAGTAGTATTTAAACCCTTCTCATGCATTTAGAGAAGGGTTTGAAATTTTTCAAAAACTTGTCCTCAGAACATGCACTTTTGCACCCTCCGAGGAGGTTTTGATGAATGAATGGAACATGATTTATTGATATCTGCATTTAATATCTACTACTGATGTTGCACTTCTCTACTCTTAGTGGATGTTGGATTAAGAAGAGATAAATCATTATCGCTTGAAGCTCATGAGTAGAACTGGTTATAAATGGGACTTTTATCTCTTAATTATTTCTGTTTTTGTGTTAAAGTGATATTTATGTTCAGTTGTTTATATATTGATGCGTGAATGCTTGAGTTATCATTTGGCACTTCTGTACGGTGATAGATATTTATTTATGCTTAATGTATGAGGAGCTTACTATGCGATATGTTTTTCACAACTGTTTCGTCTAACTTTTTATACGAAGTGGTTTATCTCTATTGAATTCTTTTCTCATAACAGTTGAATGATCTTTATTACCAATTGTTATTTGAAATCATTTTAGATCGCATAACGGAAATATTTCATCCCGGGTTAGTGTAGAATTAGATATTTCTATTTATTAGAATACAATTTCATGTCATTAGATTAGAGTTAAAATAAAAGCATTTCACTTAGGAACTTTTAGAAAGGAAATATCAAATCTCAACACACACACACATAAATTGGGAAACTGGTCCCATATTCCCAGTCAGATCCACTATACCAAACGTAAAAGGAGTCGCTAACCAAGGTCCAGACTAGGTGGGTATCCCCCTTGTTGTAGACCCAATTTTCGGGGCTTCAACATATTTGGCCCTACAAGGAGGGCCCCAAACTGTGAATGGCAAGTAAGTCTAAATCTAAATACCATTCTGAGGGTAAATCGCCCTCACCATCTCCTCCGACTTCTCCATCGCACCAAGAATTTTTGAATCTAAAGCCAGAAGTTGAAAGAACAACAGTCGCTGCTACAAACCCTGATGTTTCAGAACAATCTATTATTGAACCTCCTGAAGTTGAATCTTTGATTCACAAACTTCAGCGTTTTTCTATATCTCCTCAAAGATATGATAAATCTCAAGGCAGCATGACTTCGCAATATAACCCTGCTCATCCTCTTACCAGATTAAAGAGTGAAAAGTTTGGTATTCAGCCAACCAAGTTACCTCTACCTACAAGGAAGAGAGCAAGGAAATCATGTAAAGGGTCCGATAGCGAGACTCTTTCATCATCATCATCCATCTCAATCTCTCCACTGCGAAGTCAACCATCCACTCCTCCACTTCAGATTATTGTTCACCATTACACTAGAACTTCCACATCTCCTTCTCAATCATCTGGAGTCATAATATCCTCATCTTCCCAACCGTAGGGATCATATTCTGCACTTTTCTCTGTTAGTAATTCAACGATGGCCCAATCTCCATGGAATAACCCAGGGGCAGTCTTAATGCCTGCGCCCTTGAGTCAGATACTGGCCCATCCTGAAAAATAGCTGCCTAAGTTTAATCCTGAAGCAGGCATGCTAGCGGAAGAACATATAAATAACTTTATGTTATCCATAAATCTCAATGGAGTTACCAACGAAGAAGCTGTCATCTGACTTTTTCCTTATACTCTGCAAGGAGCAGCCAAATCATGGTATTTCTCATTACTGTTTGGATCAATCACTAGTTGGGATATCTTCCAAGAACAATTCCTGACTAAGTTCGGTGATGACAGGTCTACTGCGACACTGATCAATGACCTATCTAAACTTAGGGCTGAGTCAAAGGAACCTATCAAAGATTTTAATTCACTTTTCAATAAACTATTAAATAAAATTCCTACTGCTTCCAAGCCTAGCGAAGAAGTGCGAAGAGAGTGGTACATCACTTCTTTACCATCAAACATAGCAATCTTCATTGATAGGGTCAATAAAACAACTTTAGCTGACAATATGAAGGAAGCAATAGTAGTAGAGAAACGTATCATAGCCCTAGAAAAGAAAAACGCGATAGAAGAACGAAAATCCAAGAAGGTTACTTTCAAGGAAGATCCCAAGAAAAAGCAATCGAAAGATCCGTTCGATTTAGAAGGATTGCAAAAAGTTTTGAAAACCATGTCTAACGAGATGGTCGACATTAAGAAACAAGTGGCAAAAACTTCTTCTAAAAAACCATACAAGCCTTATAGAAGAAACCCTTCGACTAATTCAAAGCTGCCAAATGCTATTACAAGTGCTGAATCAAAAGAAGAAGAAGAGGAGATTGCTACTAAAAAACATACCGATGAAGAAGAAGTTGTAGAGGTACAAGGTATGTGGGATTTTATCCTCCCAGATGAAGAGGATCAAGAGGCATCCCCGATTAGTAATCGAAGTAGAAATCAACTTGATCCTCCTCAACCTACTCCTAAGCCAAAGAGCGCAAGCTCAATGTCTAAGGACAAAGTCACAACCAAGAAAACAACACCTAAAGCGACTCAAACCAGCCCAGTCCAAACAGATTCATCAACTCCATATAAAACACTAATCTTTTAAGATGAAATGGAGTATAATATCATAGAAGACATGAAAAAGACTAGGGCTAACATCACTTTTTACAAATTGAACAACTTAAAACACCAGCAAAAGATACTTTTGAAAGAATTACATGCTGTACCAGTTGCACCTTTACCCACTGCTATAATCTCTCAAGCGTCCCATGAAATGGGAAGACCTCCAACTATTGTGATTAATAAAGTTGATCCAAATGATATCACTTTAATTGGAGGAAGGTCGAGATCTCATTCTCCCCCATTTCTTCTTACTTATGAAGCTTTCAATAAAAATTTGCATAATTTCTTAGTGGACTCTAGAGCTTCATCTAATATTCTACCAAAATCAATATGTGCAAAGTTGAACGTTCAACTGAAAAAATTTGCTGTGCGCATAGTTCAGCTAGATCAATCGTAAGTTGAAGTGATCGGCGAATTAAATCAGGTTACCATAAGGTTGTCATCTAATCCGAAGGTATGTCAAGTTATCAACATTTTAGTTGCTGATATTCTGGAATTTTATGGCTTAATTCTTAGCAGAGATTTGTCAGAAAAACTTCATGGATACTTTGCAACTGACTGGTCGCACATGTGGCTCCCTTACAATGGTAAACCAAATCAGATAAAAGTTGACCAAGAAAAATATCAGAAATACATAATAACATAACTGGAAGGAGAGAATAAACTGGTAGCATACAACAATGACATCATTGGCAACTACTCAGTAGATTCTTTCTTAGGAAATTTTAATGCTCATACTTCACCTTGCTTAGAACATTCTGTTTTATCTCACATAGAAAATTTCTCTCAAACAAATAGTTCTAAATGTATTAATTTTATAGATGGTCCTGTAAATAAATCTTTATTTTGGAAGTTATTTTTTGACGGTTCTAAGTCTAACGAAGGAGCAGGAGCAGGATGCGTGTTAATTAGTCCAGAGGGAAATAAAACTATGCTAACTTGTAGACTCGAATTCGATTGCACCAATAATACCATAGAATATGAGGCTTTAGTCCAAGGACTATACAAAGCAATCGGATTAGACATCAAATATCTTCAAGTTTTTGGAGATTCTGAAATTTTAATTAGATAAGTACGAATACTATACATTGTTTATCAGGTCATTTAAAACATTACCAATCTTTAGTTCAAGATCTGACTGAACACTTTATAGCATTTAATGTTTTATCAATTCCCAGACTCCAAAATGCTAGTGCAGACCTCTTAGCTAACGTAGCTTCCAAGCTCATTCCTTTAGAAGACTTTAGCCCTGATCGATTTTCAATTGAATTAATCTTTAGACCATCTATTCCTGATAACATTACCAATTGGAGGATAACGTGACTTTGTGCGATCTGGGTAAATTAGAAACAGAGAGGAAGGATTTTTCTCATGCGTATGCTCTTTTCCGCTGCGCCTTAGTGTGATCTCGGCAAATCAGAAACATTGAGGAAAATATTTAGTTTTCTGCTAAAGGTACTTCAAGCCGTAAGGGTTTTTTTTTTTCCATGTCTGTGTTGGGTTTTGTGTTTTTTGTTTTGTAGGGAAAAAGAGCTTTCTCAAGTAAGCACATAGCCCAAAGCTTCAGTGACTTAAAAAAAAAAAACAAAAAACAAAAAACAAAAAACAAAAAACAAAAAAAAACCCCTTCCTCTTTTCCAAAAATGACTAAACTTTTAGTTTAGCTCACTTGGTCCAAAGCTACTTTATGGGAGTAGAGGTCTTGAGTTCAAGTCTTGTTTTTTTTTAGCTAATTATATTAAGTTTGGAAAGGGGGCGGATTTTTTTTTAATATAACATTATCATTCATTTCCGCACATTCCCGCACTTCGTCGGCATCTTCATCAACTTTTCTTCAAAAAGCCATAACTTCTTCATCCGGAAGCCGTTTTCAGAGCCGTTTTTTTCGAACCAGCCTAATTTTTCGAGATCTTTCCATTGGAACACTTAGTTTTAACATATACAGCTTCAGTTTCTGTTAAAATGGAAAGTCCATGCCAAGTTATTCTTGACAGCACCAACTACTTCCAATGGTGGTACTACAATGTGGATTTACTTAGAAGTAAAGGTCTCTACAGAATAACCTCAGGCCAAGAAACCAAACCGAAAGATGAAGATAGGGCAGCTAAATGGGAAAATAGGCAATATCAAGCACAAGGGTTGATAGAGATGTCTATTTCTCCAGATCTTAGATTCCATATTGCAGAACTTGATACTCCCGAGGAAGCAATGAAACAGATCACTAAAGTTTTTGGAATTAAAAATGAACTTAAAGCCCATCAACTCGAAAATGAGTTGCTTACATTGAACCCCAATAATTTTTCTTACTTTGAAGATTTTTTGTCCAAGTTCAAGACCCTTAGACTTCTCTTGGAAGGTGTTAAGGTTAAGAAAGAAGATAGTAACCTTATCTATTCCATTCTTACTAAGTTGGGACCAACCTATTCTATGTTTGTTTCCACCTTCCATTCTACAAGAGAAGACTTCATTTCTCAAGGACAAGCCTACAAGTCCCCTTCCTTTGATTCCTTTTGTGATTCTTTAATAAGAGAACAAGAAAAACTCTTACACCTTGGTCTTCTTAATCTTGGAAACTCTTCTAAGAAAGCGTTAGCCGCCCAACAACAACCAAATTCAAAGAATCCTAAGAAGTTGTATCCTAAAAGGAATGGTCCTAAACCAAACAAGGGTCCTAAGCAATTTCTGCCTCAAAATGAAAAATCATTTCAACAAAATAATAAGACAAATAAAAAACAAAGGGAAGAAAATGTTGGCATTATGATTCAGGTGTTGTCCTTGATGGCAACTCACTCAGAGGAATGATACAGGTGATGGCAACTCACTCAGAGGACAGATCACAGTGCAGCAGGTAAATAGAGAGATATACGCAGGTTGACCGTGAAGAAAGTGCGTATATACGTGGGTTAGCAAAGCAGAAGGAGCGTACGCGTATACACGCGGGTTAATAAGAGTAAAAGCGCGTACATGTTGGAAATCATGGTTTTGGTCCGTGGTATTTGGTCCATAGTATTTGGTCAAAAGTGACGACCCCAAGTATTGGGTTCATGGTATTGTTTCTACATGGTTTTGGACCATGGTATTGAGAGAAGCCTAACCTATATACTAATATAACACATTTTTTGAGTGTTCGTATATATAAGGTGGCTTATGGAGTAAATATAAAAAATATTTCATTTATTTACCATACCTCTCGTTTATTTATATTTTTATTAATTTACCATACTTTTTTTTTTATAAATATGGTATTTGGCCCATACTTTTTTTTTTATAAATATGGTATTTGGCCCATAGGATTCAATTAAACAAAACCTCTTTTTTGAGCCTTCTTAAATAGAAAGAGGGTTATGGACTAAATATAGAAAAAGGTTTTATTTATTTACCATACCTCCACTTTATTTATATTTTTATTTATTTAATGTTCATAAATATAAGGTTACATATGGAGTAAATATAAAAAAAATGTTTTATTTATTTACCATAGCTCTCGTTTATTTATATTTTTATTAATTTACCATACCTCTTTTATAAATATGGTATTTGGCCCATAGGATTCACTTAAATAAAACCTCGTTTTTGAGCCTTCTTAAATAGAAAGAGGGTTATTGACTAAATATAAAAGGAGGTTTTATTTATTTACCATACCTCTAGTTTATTTGTATTTGTATTTATTTACCATACCTTTTGAGTAAGTATAAAAAGAGCTTTTATTTATTTACCATACCTCCACTGTATTTATATTTTTACTTATAAGTATAATAAATACATTTTCTTGAAAATGAGGGTGAATGGAAGGTTGTAACTCCTAATTTCAAGGGCTAAATTTACTTTTTTTTACCCTCTCCCTTAAAATAAGGTGGGCTAACCTCCATACCTAATTTTTTTATAAAATAAATTTGAGGCAATTTGTAACAATGTACTATGATACAAAATATTCACCAAATAAAAATATAAAACCCCTTAATTTAAAAGGGCGAAAATTCGCCCTTAAAATTTTCCATGGATGGTACAATTCTCATGGGTTTTCAAACTATCCAACAAACATTAGCCTTTCAAAAAGCCTTCGATGATTTCACGATTGCCTCAGGCATGTACCTGAATTCACAAAAGTTTGAGATCTTCTTCTTCAATACTCTCCCTACTATTCAATGCCATCTCATTAATCTCTTGGGCTTCAATAAAATAACCTTACCTACTACCTATCTAAGCCCCCTTTAGTTCCCAATTCCTTGCATACAAAAATTTGCTCTAACCTCATTCAAAATTTTACCAATCAACCAGATGGATAGAGTTTTTTCACTCTTTACATAGCTAAAAAAACTATCCTCCTTAAAGCTATCCTACATTCCTTACCAATGTATCTTCTCTCCACTCTTGTAGTGCCCAAATGAATCCTTCATAAAATCAAAGTCCTCAACGAACTTTCTTATGGGGAGGAATGAATAAAGAGAAAAGCTAGGCATTAGTTTCTTGGGACAAATTATGTCTCCCCAAAAAATTAGTACTGGGCCTCTAGGATTTGGAAACTCTAAACACTTTCCTAGGAAACAAACTTTGGCGGCACTGAATGTAAGAAGGTTAGGACATATGCAAGAAAATATGGTCCAGTAAATGCATCAACCACATTCTTAATGAACAAAGCACCCACACATTTATCTTTCCAGCAGGCTCATATATCTAGAATCTAGCTTGTAATGGAAAACAATTAGTACAAGGACACTTCATTTGGGAATTCAAGGATGGAAAAATTGCTCACATTTTGGATGATTCTTGGCATCATTTTCCCAAACTTTCTACCAAAGAACATCTTCAAGATATACACTATGTTGGGCAATCTCAAGGGAACATTCTTGTGTCTAATTATTAATAAAATGTCTCCCAAAGATCCATTATTGTTGATGGAAATATCCCTCCTCCTAAGACATCCCCTTATTAGCCCAAGCTCTTGAATAGTTTAAGGAAATTTTTCTACATCAAAATATCCACTTTTTTAAATATCCGAAAAAACTTCGTGAAGGATATCGACCACAAGGTTCATCACCATCAAAGAAGATTACTTCCTTGTGACAAATAAAACTCACACTCTAAATCAACAGGTAGGGCTTAAAATGCAGCGTCAAAAGTTTTTGCCAAAGATAACTTATTTTCTTTGTCCTATCATCCATAGAAAAAAATTAACCTCGAATAAGCTTCTCTCTAGGGGTTATGTTGGTCCCTCACTCTATTTCTTTTACTAAGCCAATAAAGAAAACTAAGAACATATTTCCACTCTTGTGCTTTGGCCCAAGATCTTTGGATATGATTCTTCAATCTCTTTAGACAACCTTCCTGACTTGAGACTTACCCCCTATACTTGATCAATAATTGGCCTCTTTTCTCGTTTTGCAATCCCATTCTCCATAGAGCTTGGATTATTGCACATAGAATTATCCTCTGGATCATATATAAGGAATGCAATCAAGGTATCTGCTACAACTCCCAAGACTCCAACATCTCTCTTTGGAACACCCTTGTTCTCAATCTCAAATTTCAACCATCATTGTCTCTAATTTGTCGACTAGAAATTCCATGACTCTGAGGTGTCTATTCTTACTACTCTCAATCTTCCCGCTTCTCCTGCCCAAATCCCGTCTCCCCCTCCCTCATCGACTCGCTCCTTCCCCTCACACTAGTCTTCCACTCCTCTTGATTTTGTATAACTAAACGTCGATGGTGCCTTCAAAGGAAACCCAATCATGCAAGTAGTGGGGGAGCCTTTCATTCAGAATCAGGAGACATTTTTCACTACTCTTGAAATGGGGCTTTAGAATTTCCTCCACCGTCAATTTTTATTTCTTAATCCTTGAAGGTGGCTCTCGTCTTGTTATTTTCCTAATTACTAAGCTCCTCCATGGATCCTCCTCTCTCAAAATCTCCAAAACTTGAAATCTCGAAATCTCCATGAATCTCATTGAAAAACTCCTTCCTTGAATATATGTTATCGTTCCCTCACATATTTGTAAACTGATTAGCCAACAAAGGTTGTGCTACACTCTCTATGTTCAACCATTATTCTTGGTCTTCCTTCCTCCCTTTCTCATTAAAATAGGAAAGTCAGGAAATAACAACTCAAGATATCAATACCCCGCTGTGGTTGGAAAGCAATGAAATAAATGGAACTAGTCTTAGTTATATTTTCCTTTACTTCCATGCTTAGTTTAATTTTCTTGTTAGCATAGAATTTGTGGCTTAACAAGGCTGCAATTTTTTTCTCTTGTTGTTGGTCTCCCTATCAGTGGGGCAATAAATGGTTTGGTATCTGCTTTTCATGGACTCTCCTTTAATTTTACAAGTTCTTGACTCTCTACTTTACTTCTTCTCATCTAGTTTCCAAGGTGGTAGGTCAAAGACAACAATTTTATCAAAATGATGTAAACATTTTCTATTGCAATACATTGTGACAACTTACAAAAAACAAATTGGTAGCCTAGATTTCCCATGTATATTTTCTTAGGCATTTCATCCATGATGATGATTTTTAGGTACATTGGGTTAGGAATGTACATTTTTGGTCTCATCAAAATTTACCTTCTCATTCATTATATACTTTACATATGATAACAGTGCCAGAACTTGTTCACATAATCATTTTTCCTAGCTTTAACTCATCTCAAATATATTTTTTATAAAATACTTTTTAAATTGATTCTAAGTAATTTCTATCTCATTGATTTTCTTCACATGTTTGAAATGGCCCCACCATATAGATAATCTACCATTTATATTAAACATAGTCAGTAAGTCACTCTAACATTCATATTTATAGAGTAGTTGGAAGTATTTACAAATCCCAAGAAATCGGGACTTGGCTTCTTGATTAGATTTCACCTCACCATCAACATAGGGAGTTTCAATTTTTTGAATTTACCATGAAAGTAATGTTTGGAATGAAATTTCTTCCTCCTTATATGAGACAAATATTTTGAACTACTATTAATGTATTCTTCAAATGTAGTTTATTCTTTATCTGATTCCAATGGTGTTTGTGTCCCATCATTATAGATCTAATGTTTAGTATTATGGGACCTTTTTTCAATAACTTTTACCAACATTACTTGAATCTGATGCTTAATTTATTTTCCTTTTGATCTGTATTAAGTTCTGCAATGGGACAATATTTAATTGATCCCCCCATCCCCCCTTCAAAGCGCTTTGGCTACTCTTTCATTATTTACCTTATAATTTTGAGTTTATTCCCTTAAACTTCTCATTGTTTCTTCCATGTTTGGAGAAATCTCAACATTTCCTCTTCCATTAGACTCTATCTTTATCTGATTATTGTTTATGTTCATATCCTTAAATTTTTACATAACCTTGATAGTAACAATTGCTCAATTCCATAAGGTTATTTTTTTGCAACTCTCTTTGAACAATAATATCTATGTAACAAGGATAGCCTATTGGGTTAGAATAATATCAAAAGTATTATTTCATTTTCTTTTGGTAACAATTTATAATAGACCTTCAATTTGAACATTAAGAACATGGATTGTTGGCATAACAAAGATTTTTTTAACAATAGTATTTGAATCAATTTTATTATTCTTTCTTAATACATAGCCATATTACCAATTTAAATCATAAAATTTATGTTATTTGAGTTTCTCTACCACATTTCACAATTATAAGAAATAACAAAAACACAACCAAGTATTGGAACTATAAATTCCTTTTAAATATATAAATAATTATAAACTAAGTATTAATAATATAACTTCTTATTATTATTAAACTCCATTCCTTTTTCTACCCACATTATTTTAATGATAAGGATCATTAAAAATTAGTGATTAATCAGTGAGGTGGTCATATAATCAATGGATGTTTACATACCTTAGGGTGGGGTATTTTTAAAATAAATAATGATAAAAAAAAATACATAACAACCAAAATGAGTTAACAATAAATCTATAGAGTAGTCTAATGAGGCCACATTTTTGTTTGGAAAATAGTAAAAATTTCGGCAAGATTTTTGACAAAATCTCATAGAATAATTCATTTCCACCATCAAGAAAATAATTAAAATTGTGTCATTTGTAAACAACTCCTAAATCTATTATGAGATATCATTTTTAGTATTAATTCGGGAGAGTGAGTCATCAAATTATAACTATATTAAATTTATTATTCTATTATAATTTAAATACAACCATGATTTAATTTAAAATAGTCAACCTAAATAACGTTGATAGATCTACTACAAAATTTTATCAATTTTATCAATAATAATATACATACCTAACCAAGTCATATAACCATATCTAATTTGCAAGTTTACTTACTTTTATTTATTTATTATTTTTTTGTGGCTGCTATTATTTCATATCATGCTCTCTTTATGAATCTCACTTTTGTGTCCCTCGGATTTGATACTATCCTTCAAGATAAAAATAATATTAGAGAAATAATAATAAAAAACATACATAGCAATAATGCACATAAATACCATGATTCAAGGAAGTGAACACCCAATCTTGACCAAGTGAGCTCTTGACTCAACAAAGACTCATTGGAATAAAGAGCCTCCAAACATTTTAAAGGTTTCTCCACTCAACTGAGACATATTATAGTGGAAAAACACCAAACATTTAAAACCATATATTGACTAAGGGAACTCTCCACTCAACTAAGACACATTGCAATAAAGAGCCTCCAAACATTTTAAAGGTTTCTCCACTCAACTAAGACATATTATAATGGAAAAACTCCAAACATTTTAAACACTTCATCACAATAATCATAAACCACCAAAGTTATGTAACTTAAAAGGATAGAATAATTTAAATTTACTATATTAAAACTATTGCGAAAAAGATAAAAGATTTTGAAACTAATCTTAAATGTTATTTTAACTTATTGTCTCTTCATTTGTGGACACTTTTCGAACCAATGAGTGCAGTTCATTGTTTGTTCAGAACACAAATAGGTCGACAAATGAAAAAACAATTTGTTCAATTTTTAGTATTTTATTTTAATTTTACTTGTTCTTTTTCACTCCTTCAAGATTGAAAAATTAGAACAAATGTTTGAATAGGTAATAAAAATCCTTTTAATTAACATAATTGTATAAACAAATGAAATAATAATTTTCCGTTCCTAATCATTGATGTAAATTATTTATCTTACTAACCCTTTAGATATAATTAAATAAAATTAATAGAAAAATTAACTAACCAATGAGAAAAAAGCCATTTTTGTTTTCATTAGTTTTTCAACGATTTTAATTTAATTTCCAAGTTGTTTTGATTAGAAGAATTTGGATTAAATTTTTTTATTATTATTTCATATAATTTTTATGTTATAAGTTGTTATTTGGATAGTTTTAAATATTAATAAATGGAAATTATTATAAGTTATTGATCTTAGTAATTAAATACAAATAATTACTTTTTATGGTATTAAAAATAACAAAACCACCTTTTAAATAAATAAACTAAATATTTATTTATATAGTTTTAAATATGAAAAAGGCCTATAAATAACTAATTGATTCATACATAAATACAAACATTACCTTTATTCAACTATGGTAATAAATATAACAAAACTAATTTTACATATTAATTAATTATTTTAAATTTCCTATTATTATTATTATTATTATTATTATTTAATTGTCTTTGTCCTTATCTTTTAGTTGCCAGTCAAATATAGTGCGTTTCCTTGGTTTAGTCTAGTTGCCAGTCAAATATAATGTTTCCTTGGTTTAGTCTAGTTGTTAGTCAAATATAGCGTTTCCTAGTAAAAAATGGTAGTTGGTCCAATCTAGTTGCCTAGTCAAATATAGTCGTTTCCTAGCCAAATTTAACCGTTGGATGATCTCTCTTTATTTAATATGCAACTATGATTTGATTCTTCAACTTGTCCTTACGATAAACCACACCAATTGGTTCAAAACGTGTTGACAAATAAACTCTTCTCAATAAACTTAATATGAATCACATAAACCTGAATTCAACCATTATTGTCTCTTCAGTAAATAAAATGAAAATAATCTCTAGTAAAATAAATTAAAAATTATAAACTTATCATTAATTTTTATTATATAATATTAAATAAAAATATTTAATATTTTAATATATAAAAATGTAGACTTTCCCTTCTAAAAGTTTAATTTAACCAAACATGAGATAAGACGTATTATAATTAAGTCTATCTATTCATCAAGATTTCATTTAATCAAACGAAATTATGACAAAGTAATTATATCCGAACAAAAGGGTAAAAAAGTAATTATATGTAAACAAAATTCTATATATTTAATTATGAGTAGTTAGACTGCAATTAAATCACGCGTACTTCTAACATTTGAGATACAATCATTCGTCCCAGAGAAATTATGGAGAAGTAACTATACCTGATCGGACAGCTCCAAAGAAATTATGGAGAAGTAACTATACCTGATCGGATAGCTCCAAAGAAATTATGGAGAAGTAATTATACTTGATCGGCTTGTTTTTGAGATAATAAGAAAAGATATCTTTTAAAATTTTTTATAGAGATAGTGTTCGAATTATATTTTTATGGTGGAAATAGATTCAGTATCATCAAAAATATCTAAAACTTTAAAATTTACAACTCTAATTTAGATTTACAAAAATTCTTACTAGATTTTCTCTAAATATAACCAAAATTTCTTAACTTTCCAAGCAATTTTCCACCCAACTACGCGAAATATTTCTACCGCCTCATAAACGTACACGGACAAACGCTATTAAAATTAATAATTTATTGACTTGATGGTATATAAAGTTAATATATATAGTAATGTATGTGAAACATTGTCGGACTTATTGTTCATTCAGAATTGGGTACATGGTGTTTACGTCTAATCATACTTTTATCCACTATCGGTTAGTGCTTCTTTCAATGTGCCTCGATTCTCATTTGTATGTGGCCAGAAAATATCTTAACCAAAATCTTTCATAATCTCATTATTTATTAAAAAACATCTCAATTTAACATTTAATCCAAAAGACTAATGCGGATGTATTTAAGTTTCATTGGATGCGATCATAAAATATCACAACCAAATCTTCGATAAATATTTTAATAAAATACTAACCTATCGCCTTTTCACTATGATCCCATTTATAAGAACACCATGATCCCATTTATAAGAACACCTGTCAACTTGAAAATCATGAAATCACACTAAATAGGTATATCATGAAGTCGCACTAAATAAGTGCAGTCATTGATGTTTTGTTTTTTCTTAATGTATTTACAGATATGACTTCAATTAAAATTGTAATTTTTAATTTATTTAAAAATAAGTTTAGAAAACCATCGCATCATATACATATATTATAGATATGTCTTATTTTAAAAGAATGAATAAGTTGTGAATCTAATTTACAAACTCTATCCAAAAAAACCCAAAGGTTAGGTAAGCTTACATAAGTGTGTGAAGCTAAGCGTTGTGCACCAATGTTAGGTACTCACATTCAATATTTTCACGAATTTTTAATGGATATTTTTTTTTATTATTAGTCTTTTATCTCGCAATGGCATGGGATTATAGTAATTGGTTTGATGGTATTTGATATTAGTTGGTCTTCAGTTTTTAAAGTTTTTTTCTTTCATATTTGTTATTTCTTTTCTCATTCAATTTCACCGTCTTATTTGGTCTCTTCCCGAGGCTAAAGAGGCTATACTATATGATATTCTGGGTTTAGACAGGGCATTTTTTTGAAATGTTTTGCACTAGAGAACTAATGTTAACATTAATTTGAGTTGTTATGGTTATTGGATTTCCATGGACTTCATGGAATAATAGAGGAACCATCACCCTTGCTTGTACGCCTGCCACTACTGCCTATCACCATTGCTTGTACACCTGCCATTGCTTCCTGCCACAACTTCAAGGTGCCATACGCTCCTCTTATGTTTACATGTAACTAGGTGTCCATTGAATGGATGACCAACCGATCTCCGAGGCACCTAGTGGGAATGCCAAAATTTATGGCACATTACATTTGGAAGTAGGTAAAAAGCAACAAATCTTATTGCAGGACTGGAAACTCACTTGCCTCACCATACAAGGGAATGACTCATGAAGAAAAAATACAGAAGTTACCCTCACCATACAAGGAATGATTCATGAAGAAAAAACACAGAAGTTACCTAAGAGTAAAGACCTTCTGCTTCTACCCATCTCCAGCGCTCTGTGATTGACGCTTCCATTTCGATTTGAGTTACCTAAGAGTTCTTTTATGCTTTGAATTCTTGTTCTACCAAATCTTGCTTGCTTTTATGAATCCTTTATGCTTCGAGTTCTCGTTCTGCCAAGTCTTGCTTGCTTTTACTAATCCTTGTTCAATCAGCGAAAGAATTACCATTGGGTTTGACATGGGATTGACATTGCCATACATACGCCAACCACGGAAAAGAATCAGTCTTTTGTTCCGCACCAGTCAGGCTATTGTAATTCCCTGAAGCGCCGGAGGATATCACTATTCCGTCTGAGCATCATATGACCGCTGCCATGAGGCGAACAAGGGCGTGGAACCTGCTAAGGTGGACATTAAAGAAAAGAAGAAACGCCCGTGTTGCCACGATCTTCCTGGTTCACCCTGCATTCCTAGTTTGGTTGCTTCATCCAGGAGTCTTGGTCTGCTCTGCTCATCTCCTTTCGAAGCTTTTGGAGGCCTTTTTGCTTTATCCAGGGAAAGAATCGTTGGCGGTGACAGAGAAAGGCATGGACATTGAGGGAGCAGGTGTATCTCATATGCTCAGGTTAGGCAAGATGCAGGTGTATCTCATATGCTAAGGTTAGGAAGGATGCAAAGGAAGTTGCAAAAGCTTATTAGAGAGAAATCCCAACTCACATTCAAGGAGAAACCTCAGAGACATAGGGAGAGGTCAAATTGCTTGGGGAGGGCATTTCTACATTATATATTTTTGCATTATATCTAGATGCAATTATAACTATTATTGTGTTCAAGATTATGCCTACCATGAAGTCTAAGAAAATTCAGCATTTGATAACTATCAACGGAAGAAGGCGTTTCTAGACGAACACACATTGGAACTTGTAAATCCATACCTCTGACACCTACGAAGCATGCTCTTGGCGTGGCAACGTCTCTTTTTAATTTAATTTAATTGACTTTATTATTTTTATTTTTTAACATTCTCATACATTCATACATTCGTACATATGACAAATTTTCTTTATAGAATGTATAGATCAAATTAAAAAATATAAGAAAGAACTTGAGCGAAAGATCTAAGTTTAAATTCTGGAATTTGCACCAATGTGCCATCACTATTCACAGGAGACTAGACAAAACCATATGGCCAAAAGGTAAGACTGATCGACCTATCTAAGTTCTTGTACAGGCCAAAGATCCACAGCCTCTTGTGCTTGGTATGTCTCCTTTCTGTGGGGATCAAGGGGAAATTCTCAGTTGTAACATTATTTGCTAAAACCATATGTTCCAGAGGGGGTGGTAGGACCCCAAAGATTTAGGGGTAGAGATTTTCCATTTTGATTTTAAATATCTTCCTTTGCAATTTTATGCTTTTTGTTTGGTATTTTGCAAATTTGAAATGCGCATGTGTTCATAGTAACTTGCTGAGTTTCCACGCATGCAGGGTTTCAGTTTTTGGTTAAAACAATATTCGTACAGGGCTTGATTTTCATTTGTTATTGATCATGTTAAGGCTTATTTTTATGGGTATGATATTTGAGTCTTCCTTTTTAACGTAAATTGAACCAGGCTACTTGATTTCAGTGCATTGAAGGTAGCGAGGGTTGCCAGGCCAGATTGGTTACTGTGGTCGTCAATACTGGAATCTAGACTTGGCAAAGTATTTTCATATTGTCCACTGGAGGCCCATGGATCACAAGAGGAAACCCCATATATATGATACATATGAATTGGATTAGTATTAGCTTGACTTTATAATTGTAGACACCCTATGGCAGCAGCATGGCAAATCAGCAGAGGGGATCCACCTCACATGAACAAGTTAAACATAAATATGCAATTTTTGGTGGATCAACAATAACTGCATTTGGCTCGTATATTGACTATCAAACTGGAAGATCCACTATAACGATTTCATTATGTTAAATATAGTTTCAAGATTGTTGGATTCTCACTACCCTAAGTCACTCTCATGTTTTAAATCAGAAGTTCCTATTTCTAAGCCTTATAAATATTAAAAACCTATCAAAAAATTACCAAGTATCAAAACTATTGCTTCGGTATTCCACCCAAAATTTAGAAACAATAATTAAAACTGACCTCTCAGAAAATCTTGATTGGTGGAGCTCTTCGCAATTGTTGTTTTAAGAAAAGTTGCTTCATACATTTTCATAAAATTGCTAATGCCAAATAAGGCAATGCATTGTATGATATAGATGTCTCACCTTTTTCACAAGGGAAATATTTAGATATAGATCTCAGTCTCTATATGTCCTCTATATGCCATGTTTTAGCTAAAAGTCTTCAACATGAACTCCTTGTACTTCCTTATTGTCTTGTTTGATTGAGGCAACACACAACTTGATTCTCTCGTTTGTCTGAGGCAATCATGTGACCCGGCATTACCTCAGTGTTATTACGTATTACTCTTGGATCTTTGGCACGAAGAACATTGCTATGAAATTTTAGCCTATAGGATTACTTAAGTGTTTACCTACAACAAATAATAAACGACCTTTCAAAATGTCAATGTAAGTCAAAATAATACAAAGAAATTTCTTATAATCAGTAGAGATCTGAAGTCAACTGTTACTTCTAATAACATTAGTTTCTATATCCAATGAGTGTGACACAAAGTGGGAACACCAATGAGTAGGAACCCATTACGAACTAGACAAAATTGTCCAACCAATCTATAGAACCCCTTAAGAAGCTTCAAGAAGTTCTTACCGCATCTTATGTTCTCAATCAATTAGCTAGCCTAGCAACATAACAACTGAAAACACCTTCAAACATACGGTCACTATAAGAATTTGAAATAGTATATCCTATAGAATTCATGACAGTCATATTCATTACTGTGTCAAGCTCACTGTTTGGTTGTTAAATCGAATCTTAGCTGAAGGCTTTTCCCTTGATGATGTGACTTTGAATACATTTATCTTGTGATTTCCAATGAGAAAGATTGCAATAATTGGCGCACTCAGTGGGTAACTCTGTTCACAAGGGCAGTTCACTGAGTGCCGCAACCTATAATATGCTCATCATTGGTCCCTGTAAAGAATGATGGCATGATACTCAACATGTAATGTTTCCTTACTGAAAAGAAATTGCAAAGTTATTAACTATCTATCCTATGGACCAACTAATGTAGCTTCTCGACCAACTAAGCTCTGTATACAGGAATAAGGACCAAGCTCTATAAGCACTACTTGGATTGGCTGGCTAATAAGTAATTTACATTTGCGTTATCTTTGACCACAAGATGCTATAAATAATAAATATTCATTTATTGTCTTAGCTTAATTGTTTGGGATATATTGATGATCATTTCATATTGGCCTTTATACTTGTTTCATGGCTTTGATACAACAATCTATGTACCATGCAAGCAATCCTTAAATACCCCTGATTTTGGCACCATTCTGAATTTTATTTGCACCTTTCACTGACCTGTAGCATTATGACTGAGATTGAATTATTTTTTTCTATGCACAAAGCCATTGGAAATTCCATTTATAGGACAGTAATCGTGATGAACTATGCCTCCATGTTAGTCATATGCTATGACAGTACAAATATCACCTAGCTCTTGTGTTGTAAAAGTTCTTTAGCATGATTATGCTAGTTTATCCAATAGACACTGTGTCATATATGCATCAAATCACTTCTAGCACTCACTTCTATCTTGCTACATGTGTCTAATGACCTTATGGAGGGCTCACTTATATTTTAACCGTTCTTGCTTATAGGTAGAAATGGTCATGAGGATTTCCTGACGTTCATAGCCTTGTTCCCATATGGTATATCAAGCAAGCCTTTTGGTGTCTGTGTTACATGAGTTGTTTGTGCAAAGCAGTTGAAGTCAAAGTTGGAAGCAGTAATGTTATCACTTATACCACATTGTTACATGAGCTGTGGATAAAAGGCCAAGTGCAGGACGAATTGATGCTCATGTCTCAAATTCTGGGACAAGGTTGTGCTCCTGATGGAAGTGCATATTCTCTCCTTATAGTTGGTTTGTGTAAGAAACACATGGTTTCAACATGTTGTTTGATTGTTGGATCAAATCTTAGTTGAAGGCTTTTCCCCCGATGATGTGACTTCAAATACATTTATCTCGTCATTTCCATGGAGAAATATTGCAAGAATTGCCCCATTATGTGAGGAACTCTGTTTACAAGGACTGTTCACTAAGTGCCGTAACCTATAATATCTTATCACTGGTCTCTGTAAAGTAGACAATGTACAAGAGGCCACCAAACTTCTAGACAAGATGCTAGAAAATCATCGTGTTCTTAATGTAGTTACTCGTAGAAGCAACAAAGAAATCTAAGCACAGATATCTACCAACTATCTATCCTATGGAGCACCTAATTTAACTTCTCAACCAACTAAGCTCTGTAGACAAGAATACATACCAAGATGTTGTAAATAATAAATATTCATTTATTGTCTTAGCTTAATGGTTTCAGATATATTGATGATCATTTCATATTGGCCTTTATACTTGTTTCATGGTTTTGATACAACAATCTATGTACTGTGCAACCTATCCTTAAATAGCCCTCATTTTGACACCATTCCAAATTTTATTTGCACCTTTCACCTTCCATCCCTTCTCTCTCTTCTGGTGTCTTGGCACCCTGGGCAGGTGTCTTGTGCATATCTGTGTGGATCGACGATGAGTTCATTGCCATTGGTTTGGTGAACGACTTTTCTCATTAGTAATGATCCCTATAAATGATCCTTCCTCGGGTTGAGCCCTTGAGAATACAGGTTGGCCTTTTCTAATACCTAAGAGTGGCCTTTGGCCTTGAAAAAGAACCTAGCTATCCTTGGCCTTTGGCCTTTTATTACACAAAACACAATGAATAATACCCTAGCTCTGGCCTTCGACGTTTATAGAGGTTGGTAAGGCCTGTTCCAAGAAACACAAGAACAAATGAGCGATTGTTCGAGCACTCCTATCCAAGCCCTGACAATATTACATGAGCCATAAATAGAGTTTTAATTGACCCGAAGCTTGATTCCCGAATAGTGAAGCATGAGCCATACCACTCGATGTATATTGATCACTTGCACTGCTCCTCTAAGCTATGAAAAATTATTACTTAGTCAATTTTATGTTTTCATATCAATGCAAAAATAGAATGTCCTCTTTTCTTTTTTTTCATCCCTTCACTTAAAGAAACAAGAACTAAATATAAAAGTAGCCCTATTAATTATGAGGAGTTATGGTCTTTGATTTCTTATTGGATGAGTAGGAAGTTCCAGTAAATTTCGGTTGCCTCTACTATTATTACTTTGTAACATCATCATTGTTGCAACACATTGTCCCTTTGAATTGTTGTCCCTCTGAATTCACAAGTTGCAACAGTTTGTCCCTATGAATTTACAAGTTCTTGTAAGAAGGGTTCTTTTGTAGTGAAGGTTCCATGACTAAACACCATCTTTGTTATAGCTATTCAATTTGTCAATTTGAACTTTGGAATCAAGCAACGAGCTTCATGGTTCATAACATAAAGCTTAATTGGATCTACAACATCTGTCTTTGCCGGTGTATCTCCATTGCTATCACAAGCACGAAACCACATTGATATGACAAGCACCAATCTGTTGTAAAAGCTCTTGCATGGTGTCCTTTCTAAGCAAATTTACTAGCTTCTTGGGTTCCATGAACTTGTGAGGTTTCGGCTTATTGTTTTGTGCTCTTATTTTGTTGGCTAGATGCTGAATACTATCATACTTATACAATATCAAATTTTCTATTTTGATCATGCAAAACAAGTTCATAGCACACAGCTTAATCGGATCTACAACATCTGTCTTTGCTAGTGTATCTCCATTGATGCCACAAGCATGAACCTGCATTGATGTGACAAGCACCAATTTACTAGCTTCTTGTGCCTCAGGTAAGGAATATAACTCTCAACTTCCTCGTTTCAAATATTTGCATGCTGTGATTGGTCTTGACAGGTTTTCACCCTGTAGTGGAACAGATCTCAGAAATCTCCTTTTCAAGCAGTTCAATCTTATGTCAAAAAGGAAGCGAAAGGAAAGTCTTAACACTTCAACTTCGGCATATGAAAGGAGGCCATTGAGCTTGGATTTCTTATAGTAGCTTTAAAGTAATACTTCTGCATATGAAAGGCTTCTTGACAACTTTAGCTTAAGCGAGCTTCTTGCTATTTCTTCTGGTGCACTCAAGACCTCCATGCACTTATTACTGATCTGCACATTGTACATTTCTCCAGTTTCATAACATCTCCCTGTTCCTCCAGCTTAGGGCAGGGAATAGCTGTTGCACAGCCCCCTTGTCTTAATAGCAGTCCCGTCAGGTATCTCCATAATTTTTTTGGGATGAATGATTGTATCTCATATTTTAAATGGACGCATGATTTAAGAGCAGTCTAATTACCTATAATTAAATCTCTGTAATTTTGTTTAGATATAATTAGTTTTTTAAAATTTTGTTTAGGTATAATCACTTCTTTATAATTTCGTTTAGATATAATTACTTTGTTATAATTTCATTTGATTAAATGAAATATTGATCACCGGGTAGACTTAATTATAATACATCTTATATTATGTTTTGATAAATTAAACTTATAAGAATTGAAAAATTACAATTTTTATTTATTAATATTAAATATTTTATAATTATGTATATATTATTAATTTAGAAGTTATAAGAAATATTCAAATATATTATAATAAAATAATGATAAGTTTATAGTTTTCAATCTATCGTATTAGATGTTATATTAATTTTATTTAATGAAGAGACAATAAATTAAAATAACATTTAAGATTAGCTTCAAAATTTTATTTTATATTTTATATAGAAAATGTTAAATTAAGATATATATTTATCTGTTTAAATTACATAGTTTTGGTAGTAGTCTATGATTATTGTGAAAAGTGGACCGGGAAAGAGGGAATGACAAGTGTTGATGGATATATCGAGTGCCAAGCTTTTCAGACCAATCTCCCTTTGCTGGAGAGAACAGTGTGGCCGCTCACCTATAAATAACTGTGTCCTAAATTCCTGGAGTAAGAGTCAGTTGTCTGCTGCTCTGAGCGCCCAAAATAGAAGTGCCTCTGGGTTTGTTGTGTTGAGAGATTACTGCTACCCGCTGCTACGATCCAAAAGCCAATTTTGAAGTTTCTGCTTGGGCAGTGCCAGTCTTAAGTCACAGTCTGCAATGAAAATGGGTCACATTCATGACGCAACTCCTCGTTTCTGCTCGCAAGTAGAATTGCAAGGCAACATGGTGCACGTTTCAATAGAAGGCAGTGGCCTGGAGGGCGGAAAGGTTTCAGATCCCTCCAACTTCGACGACGATGGGCGCATCAAACGCCAAGGTATAAATTTTATTCAACTTCGTTTAATTAAGAATATAATTCACTGCAAATACTATTTGTGACCCAGTCTGTTGCTCAAGCCTCATTCGGCAGAACGAATTCGCAATTGTATACCTGAGTTCTTGATCTGAAGAAGAAAGCTTTAATGGCGGATTTTGGCAGGGTAGCTATCGGCACGCTTCGTTGAGTTCACATTTTGAATATGGATGTCACTTCCTTCATAAAACTAAACTTTGTTTTCTACGTTAGTTGGGTGTTAGAACTTAGCATCATCATTTTAACATCATTTTTATTTTTTCAATTTCAAAATATATTCTGAGAATTTGCAATCAAAATAAAATAACTCGAACCAGCGATCAAGATAAAAATGACCAATTTTAACAGAATTTTGTAAATATATATTTATGAAGCAGCAGCTAAAATGTTGCATTCGCAGGCACACTGGGGACAGCAAGTGCGCATATTATTACAGCAGTGATTGGATCCGGAGTGCTCTCATTGGCATGGGCAACAGCTCAGCTAGGATGGATTGCTGGACCTGTAGCCATGCTTTCATTTTCCCTTGTCACATACTATACGTCTTGCCTGCTTTCAGACTGCTACAGGTCTCCGGGTGCAGTTCCTGGAAAACGAAATTACACCTATATTCATGCTGTGAGAGCCAATCTAGGTATGGTTTCCACCTGTAAATAAATGTTTGTAACTTTGGTACTCAATATGTCCCCTCCAGAAACTTGAAAATTTTGATTTGTTTGCCACACTCTTTTCCAGATGGCTTCCAGGTGTGGATATGCGGTTTCACACAGTACGCGAATATGTTCGGAACTGCGATTGGCTATACAATAGCTGCATCTATCAGCATGACGTGAGTTAATTTAAGCCTAGGTAGATCAATAAATTGTTGCTCCTGATGACGTGGAAATGGGAGCCAATTGTATTAGTTTGGACTAAATTACATTGTTGAACGCAGGGCCATTGAGAAGTCAAATTGCTTCAGCGCTTATGGAGATGACTACCCATGCCACGTGGACACAAATCCATACCTGATAGCCTTCGGTGTGGTAGAGGTTCTACTTTCTCAGATACCCGACTTTCACCAAATCTGGTGGCTCTCTGTCGTGGCTGCGGTCATGTCGTTCACCTATTCTACCATTGGACTTGGCCTCGGTATCGCCAAAGTAGCAGGTCTGTCACAACGCATTTCAAATTTCGTCTAAATTAATAAATATCACAGCTTTCTGTGCTGCCTATAATACGTCTGGATGTGTTTCACAGAGGCGGGACACTTTAGAGGGAGTCTCACGGGAGCCACCATTGGTACAGTATCTAAAGCTGAGAAAATATGGAATACTTTCCAAGCTCTGGGGAACATTGCATTTGCTTACTCCTATTCCCTGATTCTCATAGAAATTCAGGTACTGTATACCTTTACAATACCATCATAGTGGTTTCAAGGAAACCAATGTGAGGGACTAACTCAATTGAATTGACGTTCAGGACACAATAAAATCGCCTCCAGCAGAGAACAAGACAATGAAAAAAGCAACGCTATTGGGTGTGGCAATGACAACGGTGTTCTACATGCTGTGTGGCTGCATGGGTTACGCAGCTTTCGGTGACAATGCACCAGGAAACCTGTTGACAGGCTTTGGTTTTTACAATCCCTTTTGGTTGATTGACATTGCCAATGCTGCCGTTGTTATCCACTTAGTCGGTGCATATCAAGTAAGTATAACCTTAGTGTTAAAGTTTAGATAGATTATATCTATTGTAAGTGGTCCGTAGATTTTGAAAATATTTTAGAATTTTGAGTGGTTAATAGATTTTAGTGGTTAAGGCATTGATGGGTGACGATTCTTGACGTATTTTACGGTTGGTCTTTTCCTTGGCAGATTTTCTGCCAACCATTGTTTGCATTTATTGAAAGCTGGGCCAGCAAAACTTGGCAAGACAGTGACTTCATCAACCATCACTACATGGTGCCAATACCTTTGTATCGATATCCAGGGGCTTATTATAAGGTGAATCTGTTCAGGCTGGTGTGGAGGACAGCCTTTGTCGCGAGCACCACATCAATTTCCATGCTGCTTCCATTCTTCAACAACATTGTGGGGCTTCTGGGCGCAATGGCGTTCTGGCCATTGACAGTATACTTTCCAGTGAGCATGTATATATCACAGAATAAGATTCGGCGCTGGTCTTCTAGGTGGGTTGTTATGCAAATGTTGAGCGTATTTTGTTTTATTATTTCATTGCTAGCCGCCGGTGGATCCATAGTGGGTATTGTTGAAGCTTTAAAAGCGTACAAGCCCTTCCAGACAGCGTAATGAATAACGGTAAATTACGGGGCAGCCAGCGAGCAGGCTTTGTAGATATGTAAAACACATACATGAAAGCTTCTACTTTTCTATCTCATGAATAAAGAAAATTGTAAGCCGCACTTAGCACTCAGATTATGCAGCTGTGCCGGTTTTCTGGTCTTCTTAATTCAAGGATCGATGGTTGTTTCATTGTCCTTTGCCAATTTATCTAAGAAAGCAACTTTATAAGACACGCTAATGACCATACGTTCCTCAAAGAAATTCCGAAATATGATTGAAAAGGCTTAAACTGTAATAAAAATCGAAAATTTTAAAATATTTACCATGTGTTTATTTCAAAATATGTCTTTAGAGTGCTTATTTCAAAATATATCTTTTAGAATTTTTATTATGAAAGGGATTTAACTTTTATTAAATATGTTAAATATATAGTATTAACGCATAAAATAAACCATCTATTTGCTGGGATATTTTGTCTTTTCTGTTTCCTCTGGTTTTTGTGGTTTTTTTTGTCTTTCTGTTGTATTTGTAAGTGCTAATTTTTTTAGATGCTAAGTCTTATGTTCACATCTTTTTTGCACTGGGCAAAAGCAGAATTGTAGGCTCTAAGAACAACCCTGTACTAGTTTTCTGCTAACCTCAAGGGTGTACAGATTGACTTTATTCATTTTGTTTTTTGTTTTTTTTCTTGTTTTAGGATAGTTATGGAGAATCACATCTCCCAAACACATGTACTTTCTCTTATAATAGAACGCAGTTTTAGGATAGCTACAGAGAATCACATCTCTAAGACACATGTACTTTCTCTAATAATAGAGATCAATTTTTTGTCTTTGAAAAAAGTAGTATTCACATATAAAAGTCTAAGATTTATCTCAATATAGTCTTTTAATTAATTTATTAAGTGGACATAAATTCTGCATTATTTAGGATATTGTTAGATGTGTTTTAAAATGAATATATGTTTAACTTTCATATTAATTTGTTTCATGATTAATAATTTAAAATAAAATTATTATTTAGTTAATTTTTGTGATTTTTTTAATCTAGTCAATGTAAGATGTATTTATAACGTAAGTGTTTTGATGTTTATCATGTATTAGTTGTGGTTCATAGAAGTTGGGGAGATCACTGACCACTATGTCCACAAAACACTAACCACTATGTCCACAAAATATTTGTACAAACTAGGCAGATCCACAAGGATGGATCACTAAGCAATCACTTCCTGTAGGCTTGGCTCAACCACAAAATTGATCTTGAGAGTGTTGAGAGAATGAATCTATGACCTTTCAATAACAAAAGTATTGTAACCTATCTCTTATATAAACATTTATCAACCATTTAACTTATATAACTACACTAATATTACTTATAATCCATATGTGCAAAAATTAATTAATCATTTAATAATTACAAAATAATTTCATAATAATCAATTAAAAAATTATTTAGCTATTAAAAAAACAAAATTAACACACACTCACTTATAATTGGAATTTAATCATTAAAATTGTTGTTCAAACAGCATAACATTAATGAAGGCTCAATGTTGCTCTACACATTGAAGAACATAAAATTTGGGTATTTGTAGTGTAGAAAAGGGAATATCTTCCCCTGTTGTATGACGTAAAAGAGAGAATGGGTGTGCAAGATAGTGTATCCGAAGATTTTGTCTTTATTCTCTTCTACCTTAGTTTGCGATGGTATTTATGAATAATTTTCTTTTATGCTACAAAGCATGCACATTCAATTAGTTGCTTTGGAATTTAGTTGATAAATAATAAGTATATTTTTTATTTTTTTATTCCTTTTGATTATGATTACATTATAGAAATATAGGTATTTAATAATTTTGTTTTATATATATTTGTATATAGTTTAAATTATAAATTTGTAATTTAGAAAATTATAATTAATATTTTAGAATTTTTATAAATATTTTAAATTTTTAAATAGACATTTATGGGATTTAAAATTTAAATTCACAATTTATAAAATAATATAATTACAGATTAAATTGTCCATAAATTTGTATTCTTATAAATATTAAAAATAAATTTCTTGGTATAAATATTAAAAAAAGTTGATTGTATTAATTTTAAAATCACTTAATACTCGATCAAAAGTTTAAAAAGCCAATTGCTAATGCACCATATGTTTTCTATGGCAATATTGTGGTGTTTTGTGAAAAGTTGTCATCATTGATTAAGCAATAATATCCACTCATCTTTCCCAATTATTTTGGATTTATAAAATTTAAGCAAAATGTTGCTTATATGTTACCAACTAGCATTTGCATTAGATGTTGCAAAGGAAACGCCGTAAGGCATAAAGTGCGGAAATCCATTATCCATGTAGTGTGTGCATTGCTAATTTATTTAGAATCTACTACTACCTCCTCTTCTTGGAATATTAAATTTTTTATTACAATCCCTCTGATTATTGGCATCACAATTTTTTCCACTTTAGTGGCTTTACCTTCAATCTAAAGAAACAAGAATTTGAGTCTTTACCTTCAATCTAAAGAAACAAGAATTTGAGTCACTCAATTAAAAAGAAATTACTAAATTACTATTTATCAAGTTTTGCATAAAAACAATTAATAACTCATATTTACAACCCTTTAAATATTTACAACCCTTTAAGTCTTGTATTTATAACTCATATTTATAACCCTTTAAAATGAAACTAACTATCTATATTTTTATTAATAATAAAAAGAATCTTCTTTATAAAACTAACACTCACATGCTACTCCTATATATTTATTTTATATTTAATATTCAGTGTCCATCAATTGAATGACAAGTTGAAAGCTCAACTTAATTGCACCTTTCTGAACTCCTTTGTGGGAATTCATGTCCCATTAATTTAATGGCAAATTGAAGTTTCAAATATAGTACACATTTTATACCAGATTCGAAGAGTTCATGAACTTAAGTGGTTTGTTATATCGGGCGCTAAAACCTAATTAAAGTTTGTATGGTCCAAGTGCCCAGGAAGAATGACAGTCGTCCGATTAGAAGACACGTGGATGGCTGATCTGCGTATATGGCTGATTGGTGCGTAGGATACAGGTTCAGGGTTTGAGTTGCCATTTGTCGACAAATTTTAAATCCACTTGATGTATTAAACACCAGAAGTTCACTTTTACATGGATTCTTTAAACCGAAATTTCAGAATAACCACATTGCTATTTGTATTGCCCTCTCTTCTGCAGTTTCAACCTTGACGCAAAGGTTGAACTCGAAAGTAGAGGTGAACGCTTTAAGATATCACTGGGAAACCGCCACAGGGAAATCAGTGGCTCATATCATGAAATTTGGAGGGAATAGATTATGTGATAATGAAAGGCTGTGGAATAGGGAACCCTCATGGTTTTGGGTCTGTAACTAATCTAGATCCATCATTTGTTGTTGCTGTTATGAAAGACAAACTTACATTGGATGGAAAAATGGTTGAAATTAAGCATTCTATTTCAAGAGAGCATGGAATTGATGAAGGGTCCAGAGATAAAGAAACTGTCTACTGGTGACTTACCTCCATCTATCATGATTGAAGTCTTATAGAATTATTTCTAGAAATATGGAATTGTTGTCGAGTCACAAATTATGCAAAAGTATAGTGTTGCTCTGTCTCTAGGTTTAGATTTGTTAATATTAATGGCAAGCAAACTGTTGAAGATCTCCTCTTGAATTTGATGGCAAGGGCGTTGAAATCAAGAAAGCAAAGGCTAGGAACTCCATGCAAGATTCTTAATCTTCTTGCCAAACTGTTGAAGATATCCGCTTGAATTTGATGGTAAGGGTGTTGAAATCAAGAAAGCAAAGGCTAAGAACTACATGCAAGATTCTTAATCTTCTTGCCATGGTTTTTCAGGAAGGGTAGCTATGGTGCTGAATTAGGTGATTATGGGTTGCTCATGGTTATGAAGGGTAGCTATGGTGCTAAATCAGGGGATTATGAGTATGCTGATGGTTATGAAGGGTAGTTGTGGTGCTGAATCAGGTGATTATGGGTATGCTAATGGTTATGAAGGGTAGTTGTGGTGCTGAATCAGGTGATTATGGGTATGTTGATGGTTATGAAGGTCATGCAAGTAGAATCTATGGTTAATATGGAGCATGGTTATGCTTACTTTCATTTGTAAGCATAGATAGTTCGATTGTAAGTGTAAATGGTTGGATAGATGCTGTGAAATGTTCATTCCACAAATAAAATCAATGGTACTACACAAGGATTTACTACATATCCCACTTGCCCCTGGAAAGTTTGGTAATAAAATGTATCAACTCTCGTTTATGCCCATATTGGCACAACTGGTATATCAAATGGCTTTGTAGCAGAGGAAAGGTCAATTGTCATTAGGAAGGTCAGAGGTTGGGACCACCGTTGTAATCTCAAAATTCCAACCACAAAATTTGATCTTGCATCTTTGAAGTCTCTTTGTACCTGTTTCATCCCACATTCTTGAATCCATTGGTACAAGTAGAGGGAGAAGACAGTTCATTTTTCTTTCTATGGTAATAATGTAAAATCAGAAGCTAATACCAGTGATTCTAATGATAATAATAGTCCATTGAATTACTATCTTGATTTGGTGTTTATGGGGTTCTGGATTGATAATAAATAGATATATTGTTAAGGTATTTATCCAGAGAAACCTAGAGAAAGGGATCACTTGGATTGATGGCAAATGGATATTTCTATTTATGGGTTTTGGATTGATAGTAAATGAATATGTTTTGTAGGAAGGGGGTTCTGGATTGATAGTAAATGAATATTTTTGTAGAGAGGGGTTCCTTGTTAAAAAATATGAAATGGATATACTGTTAAAGCTCACTTACTCAAATCTGAAATGGATATACTGTTAAAGATATTTCTCTAGAGAGAGGTCATCTATTCCAAATCTTATAGGAGTAAAAAATATGAAAATTTTGATGTATTTGAAATTATTAATAAAACAAAAGAAATAAGCATGTTGCAAATGAAGTTAGTTGAAAAGTTTTTAAAATACCCCCAAAAACTAAATAAGCAAAAAACACTAAAGAAGAAAAAAAATTCAAATGCACCCAAAACTAAAGAAGCAAAAAATATTAACATTTTGCTGAGGAATTTGAAGTTACATAAAAAGTTCTTAAAATGCTCCAAAACTATAAATTTGAAGTTACATGAAAAATTCTTAAAATGCTCCAAAACTATAAGTTGTAGCTGAAGATGCCAAATCCCAAATTTTTCTCAAATTGAAAGCATTACCTGCTTATGCCTAATACAAAAGAAAAAAGAAAAATTAACAGTGAAAAGGCGATATGAAAACTTTAGAAATAATTTTAAAATTTGAGCAAAGTTCCGTATGCTCTTCACAGTATATATTATCCATTTAAACTTTATTTCAATGTTATTGCACGAAATTATTCCTGTTTGACAAAATGAAATTCAGCCACACACTGCCTTATGAGTAATAGATCATTCCCTGTGATATATTACATAAGGAATTTTGGAGCATAAGTATTTATCATTAAGGAGCTTAAAAAGAGCACAGTGTCAAGCCCCTTCTGAACCTATCACATTAATTAGCATATTCGAAACGAGGATATTCCTAATATTTAACAGAATAGCTAATGTAAACAAGCTGCAAGATCCACAAAACTAATTTGATACACAGGCTTTTCAGAAGCCACGGAATTTAACCAAGAAACTAACTTGAATAATGTAACGTTCTCATAGTACCAGGTAACGAAACCTAGTCAGATTTTAGAAAATGAACCAACAACACAATAAATTTTAAATTTGTACCTGTAATTTGATTTCTCATCAAACATTCTTTTGCGTTCAGCTTCTTCCCTGAAGCTTCAAGCATCCGTCCCTTCAATTCCTTCCTCTGTCGCTGAAGGACGTGGCGTAGTCTTTCTACCTCTTTCTCAGCTGCATCTCGTTCTCTCAGAGCCCTCTTCGGGTCTCATAGGCTTCAAAAGCGTGTCCTTTTTCCAGACGGGTAACATATTTCCCCTGCATATTTTCTTCATATCTTCCAGGGATCGCAGGGGTTTGTTGGAAGATAAATATTGGCCGTGCGGTCTGTACCCCATTTCCTGTTGTAACCATTCCAATGTAGCCTCCGGCTGAGGAACGAAACCGCCTGGAGTCTGCATAGCTTAAACACTACAATCTTTGGATAAAACTGGTCGAAAGTGAGCTCAAATTATTGCAAATTCCCTCAGAAATTCGATCATGCCTGCTTGGTAAGGCACTGAAGCTCGATCCCGGATGTAAAAATGCTAGTTCCGCTTAGATTTGGTACAAACTGTCCCGAATTGAAGACCTAGTCAAAGTTGGAAACCCTAAACCAAGAGAATTGCTTTGTGTCCAATTGCAGCTGTGATGGCTGTTGCGGTGAGATGGGAAATTTGAGAGTCCCATGGACTCAAACCTTCAATCCATCGGCGGGATCGGAATTTTCTTCATCGTATCTCAAACCCTGGCTTCGTGTTTTTCCCTGCCACTGCATTGATAAATCCCGTGCAACAATAACTGAATTATGATAAATTTAACTATTCTAAAAAATTATTATATTTGAAATTTAAGAAAAACCATATAAATACATGAGAATTTATTCTGCAAATCCATTATTTCTGCTCTTTAAACATCCGTGCAATTTCTAATGACAGTTGTCTCGCCCATTTCAATGGTTTCATTTGCAAATACAAATACAAGGAACGCCAGATTGTTCAATCATGCCGAGTACAAAACAATATTTCCATAACTTAGCACATGGGCGGTTTAATTGGCAATAACTGTATTATGAAGTATTCCGTTAATAATGAAATTCAATATTCATGCTAGTATTATGAAGTATTCGATTAATAATGAAATTCAAGATTCATACCTGTATTATGAAATATTCGGTTAATAATGAAATTCAAGATTCAAATTCCTGCGATAAAAAACATCCCTGTGGATCAAACAAAAAAGAAAAAGAGAGGTGGTGTATGTGGAGCAGAGAGGTAGTGTATATGGAATTCTCTAACCATGTTGCCAACACATACATGGAATTATCATGGACCCAATTGGGTTCATTCTCGGCTCATTTCATTTAGATATTGGCCTTCTCTGTTCTCCAGAAAGTATTATCCAAGGAAATCATAAAAGCATCCTGGAATTCATCAAACCTTGAACCTGGGTCACCATATACTACACGAGGCATAATTTCCTGGATTATGGTCTTTCTCACTTCCTTCCTTTGTTCATTTGGAATCTTCTGCAGAACCTTTATTACATTTATCTTCTTTTCTTTAACAATCTCTTCTGGTATGTAAACTGAATAGGAGCTCTCATTAGCAGGCAGATGCCATGGATACTGATAATATGTTGTAAAGGGATTGAACAGTACGAGAATGCATCCTGCTATAAGCGAATTGAAAAAGGATCTTCGAGTAGGGCTGTCACCAGGAGGTTGTAGAGGGAATTTCTAGCCTCCTTGGTTATGTGTTTTTTTTTTTTTGAGTCTTTGATCATGTATGGCAGTTGACTATGTATTGCCATTGGGTACCATTTTGATATAATGGATTGGTTCATGAGCCTACTTTGATCATATGTTGTCTTCCATCTATATTATAATGCTATGTGTTTGGAAACATGA
>APFE030524404.1:0-26411 GCA_000404065.3 Pinus taeda
CAAATCTAACCTTATTCTTCTCCACACTACCATCTGTAACTTGATTTACCTTGTAAATCCAACAAGAGCTCACAATGGACTTATCCTGTGGTCTCAGGACCACATCCCAAACACTATTACGAATTATGGAGTCATACTCCTCCACCATGGCGTCAACTCAAATCGGATGCTGCACTGCTTCCTCAAATGAAGATCTCTTTGTCACAACACATCCCCTCATAAGAGCCATGCATCTAGTGCACCAGTTAGGTGACCTCCTCTGTTTGCACTATGATGTGGTTCCTCCCACATTCACTCTAGCATACGACAAAAGTCTATTCGTCTCTATGGTACGATTTCTCCCATCTCTGGAAGACTCTATATGAGTGGATGTCTCCACTCCTGAATCATCTACATGTGTTTGATTCACATCAATATGAGGCTTCTAAACCTTACAAGCTAAAAGCTCCTCAGCTGCATGTAGTTGAATCTCTCTCTCAAGGGAAACTCGTGTGGCCTTCTCCTCATTGAATTTGAAATCCCTGCAAACCACTGACATCCTGCTAGTCGACAAGAACACTTGATAGTTGTGAGGTGTATCAATGGACCCCAAAAATATCCCCAACTCTACTGTCATCTCAAGATTCCTCCATGCATATTTGGTCACATGAAAATATACTGATGACCCAAAAATCCTAAATCGACCAACATTTGGCCTCTTCCTGTAATAAGCCTCCTCTGGTGTCTTCATCCCATGTATCCAATGCGGGCTGCGGTTCTAAACATAAACCGTTTTTTTGCATGCCTCAATCCACAAGTGTAGTGGGAGACCCTGATCATGCAACATCACCCTTGTTTCCCCTACTATGCTTATTTTCTTCCTCTCGGCCACCCCATTCTGTTGAGGGTTATGGGGTGCTGTCAACTACTATTTAATCCCTTTCACTACACAAAAGTTTATTAGACTTGTTTGAGACATACTCACCACCGTTATCACTCCATAGATATTTAACCTTCTTGCCCAACTTTTTCTCCACCAATGCTTTAAACTCACAAAACTTTGTGATGGTTTGATCCTTTTTCTGCATAAAAAATATCCAACATTTTTTAAAAAAGTCATCAACAAATATAACATAATACTTGTGTTTGGTTGTGGATTCTATTGAGAATGGTCCAGACACATCTGAATGGATTCACTCTAGAATAGATCCCACTCGAATGTGTCTATCGTGAAAGGAAGACTTTGTGTATTTACCCAAAGTACACCCCTTTCATGTATCAACTTTCTCTAGCGTACATTTGGGAAAATGATGGAGATCTATTCCATGATCTTCAAAGCCCCATGATGCAAGTGGCCCAATCGCCTATGCCACAATTTGCCAAAATCTTGGCTCTCCACCATCTATACTTTCATGCTCAAAGAAACACAATCTTCTACCTCCAGCTTATAGAGATTCTTCACCCAAATCCCTATCTTCTTTACTTGACCCATGTCTATGTGTTGAAGGAACGCCTTTCCTTTCAAGAAGATCACATCATAACCTCTATCCTCAAGCATGGTAATGGATACCAAGTTCTTCTTCAACCTGGGCACATACATAACATTCTTCGAGGTGAGTGGAGATCCATGCTCCCTCTGAAAAGTAACCATGCCCAATCCAGTGGCACTATACCTCTTGTTGTCACCCATTTTGATATGCATTTGGAGATATTTCTGCTCCAGGTCACTGAATAACTCCTTGTCTCCAGCCATGTGCAATGAAGATCCAATGTGACAGAATCCTGATAACTATGCCAACTCTTTGGGAGTCCCAAAAGAGCAAGACTTGCCATATCATCCTCGACAACTATGATTCCAACACTTCCAAGTTCATCACGACATTGAGTAAACTTGGTCAAGTATTTTGGAATAGTCTCATCTTTCTTCATTTTGATTTTTCGTAGTTTGTCCTTTAGTGCCAATTTTCTTTGGTCATTTTTGTTTGGATACAAGTTCGTCAATTCTTTCCACATAGCATACAAGGTTTTCTTTCCATGGAGACTCAAGACAATGTGGTCTCGAACTCCCTCAAGGATTATCCGCCTCGCCTTAACCAGATTTTGTGCATCCGATGCTTCTGGGTTAGGAATGTATTGATCAACAAATTCCTTCAAGCCATTATCCTCCAATATAACCTCCATCCTATATAATTCGAGTTGCCTTCCAAGGCATACTTGAGCCACAAACCATAGAATTTCGTCTGAAGTATGCATTACAAATTTGAATTTCACCTTTAAACCAAAACTCAAAACTTTGAAATCTCCTCTAGTATATTGAATTCAACTCTGATACCATGTAGCATTTTCTATAGATTCACAAGTTCAGGCAATTTACTAAATCACAGGACAAGGATCTACTTCTACTTTCAACCAACAAAAACCAATAGATTGATGAAAGCAATATGAATAAGAATAAGACAAATCAATGACATATAACATAATAAGTTTTCCTAGGGAAAGCCATAGCTCAAAACCTCGCCTATCTATATTGCATTAAATCATAAATATGAGTGAAGATACAAAGCTTGTTCTCACAAGAACAATTCCACACAAGTATGCTCAACTCTCTGCCTCACAAGCCTGCTATTAGTCAACACTTAGCCAATTTCCACTGCCTTCCAAGCTCCTATTTCCTTGCGGAATTCCTAGGATTAATAACTCATATTTAAAGGGAATTCATGCTTCCAAAACTGCACAATCCAAACACAGGTCCTTCTATGATTTCATGCATGATATTTACAACTCAGTAAATCATACAACCGATAGTACAATGTCCTTGTAGTCTAGTCTCAACTGGGTCTTTCTCTAAATTGACATGCATGAGTTTATCATGAGGGAATCTTCAATTAACTAGAGTAACACTTGTGGATGCACCAATGCACCAAATCCACTCCCTCCCTCTGTCTGTTTGTACCGTAATCCATATTGGGTAATGCCTTTGAGGCACGGTAACACATTATTTGTTGCCTTCCAATATAATTTGGAAGTCCTGACAATAGCTTGGCTAAGCTGGTTGACTACATAGCACATGTCGAGTCGTGTGTTCACAAGATACATCAATGAAGCCACAAGCTTCCTCTCAATGGTAGCATTAACTTCCTCACCTAAAGAAGCATACTCCTTCCTCTAGTTTGTTGCTATATATGTGTCCATGGCCTTACAATTCTCCATGTGGAATCTCTCAAGTATCTCAGTCATATACTTGCCTTGAGACACAAACAATTCATCATCACCTTAGACATAAATATCAAATGTCCAGTTATAATAGCTGACATTTAATATTTAAAAGAAAAATATATTAATAAAAACATGAGAGAGAGATTGCTTTAAGAAGGGGCATGTATTAACATTTTAATATGAAGAATGTGAGTTACAAATAAAATATTTCAATTTGAACTATGTATATATTATCTAAAATGAGTGTGAATAAAAAAATTCTTATACATAAAAGATTTTATTAGTATTTTTCTCAAAACCAACAGATCCATCTTATCTCTAAATCTACCAAGAGCCTAGAGGAATCAAAAAGAGGCTTGCATCTTGAGTTATTTGATCTCTCTCTACCCTTGGTAGATGTGGAGTTAAGATAAATTTATGCTAGTTTAGTTAAGCTTTTCTAGCAACATGAGATGTATGATGACTATCTTGATGTTTATCATGGATTGATGCCTATCAACCTTTACCAACCATTTAAAATAAAGGTCGATGAGCATCAATATAGTTATGATACATCTCATGTTGCTAAGAAAACTTAACTAAACTAGTGTAAATCTATCTTAACTCCATATCCACCAAGGGTAGAGAGAGATAAAATATCTCAAGATGAAAGCGTCTTTTTAATTCCTCTAGGCTCTTGGTAGATTTAAAGATAAGATGGATCTATGTTGGTTTTGAGAAAAATACTAATAAAATATTTGAAGTATAAGAAATTTTTTATTCCCACTCATTTATATAATATATACATAGTTGAAATTGAAATATTTTGTTTGTGACTCACATTCTTCATATTAAAATGTTAGTACATGCCCCCTCTTAAAACAATCTCCCTCTTTCTCATGTTTGTTATTTATATTTTTCTTTTAAATATTAAATGTCAACTGAACATAAGATGAATCACACATCATATAATATCAATAATATTATTTCTACATGTTGTCTATCAATGTTATAATAGTAAGGAATTACGTATCTTCTTCATACTAAAAAGGTAAATTAAATATTTTTTACTTTCAATTACTTTATCTCTCTATATAAAGTTCATGTAAAACTAAGGTGGAAATTGAAGTATTTTATTTATGGCTAAAGTTGATTTTTTTTTGTTATTGATATCTTTAAGTAGACATCATTCATAATAAACATCAAAATGCTTAATTTATCATCCATCTCAAGTGCTAAAATTAGAAAATATATATAAGAATTAACTTAATTAGAATATATATATAAGAATGAACTTAACCATAGAGATTCTTCCACTTTATCATAGATATTCCTAATATGTAAATGAGCTTTTTTACAATACTATTGACCAATACTAGGGCTTCTCAATACGGCATGTCCAAAAAGACATAACTCATTTCATATGAAGATATTTTGTTATTTTTTTATATTACTAACAATATTTTAGAATATTCTATAGAGGTTAAATACCTACAATGCACCTAATAATATTGATAATAAAATTAAAATTGTGAAAACCTTATTCTAAAATACACATGGATATGGACATAATTAATTATAAAATAATCACTATATAAATTAAACATTTATACATTTAAAAAAAACATGTAACAAGTTTTGCTAAAGAAAACTTCTGTGATCCATAATTAAGAGGAAAACTCTTTAGATTAATCACATGGGATTTATAATTTATAGGAAAACTCTTTTAGATTAATCACATGGGATTTTTGGGGTCAAAGTTACCCTATATTGTGGTTCATCATAAGGACATGGATGGAAAATAAAAACTAAAAGGAAAAATATAAATAATGTTGAGATATTCTAAAAAATTCCAATAATAAATGAAAATAATACGTTAAAAAACCAAATAAAAGACCAAAAACTACTACTAATTATCATATTAAAATAACTATTAAAAATAATAAAATAATATAATTTTTTTATATAAAATAATATTATTAAAAATATTATGTATGTTATAAGAAAAAAACAAATAATTACCTAAAAAAATAAAAAAAATAAAAAATATTAATAATAATATGAAAAGAAATAACTATCAATAAAGAAATCCAAAAGAACATTCAAATTACCATAGAAAAAATATAAAAAGAAAACGGATAAACTAAAAACTAATCAAATTGCTAAGAAAATATCCTCTTAAAAATCTATTCATCAATATCTTAAAAAATAAAATCTACATTTTTTTATTATATATTATAATGCATTAATTAATAAACTATACTAATATGAAAAGTCTAAACAAATTAATAATAAATAAATAAATAAATATATATTTATAATAAATAAATAATTGATTGCATACCAACTAAATTGACAAAAAAAAAATGAAAAATAACAATTTATTATAATAATAATATAATATAATAATAATTTAAAATATATAATAAAATAAAAATAACTAAATAAAACAACACCATCTCATAACTCTAAAATATATTAATAAATAAATAATTGATACACATAACAAACAAAATGAAAAGATTAAATAATATTAATAAAAAATAGAAAATCTAAAATGAAGAAATCCTTAAAAAAGAAAGTAAATAAGAAAACAAAAGAATAAAAGAACATTATATATCTATGATTTTTATTTTATTACATTACATTAATATTTCAAAAAAAGTTCGAGATCATGTTAACTTATATATATATATTGGAAAGAAAGAAAAAATTATGATGAAAGGGCATGAATCCAATTTTTACTTATCTTCCACGCTTCATCTTTATTTAGATTGCTCGCATGTTTGTGAATTTCCAAAACTTCTTTAAACTTCCTATGAAATAAGTGATCAATATTAGCAATGATCTTAGACTCTTCAATACAAATTTGATGTCTAGATTTTTCCGCATGTTTCATTAAGGTAGAAGAGCGAGAGCTATTATGCTTGATATTTGCAGCGTGCTCTTGAATTCTCTGCTTCACAAATCAACCGGTTTCTCCAATGTAGGGACACCAAAGGGGAAAAGGATTTAGTAAACACCCTTTAATTCCTTAGGGTCCACATGGTCTTTAACTTATCTAAGGAAGCTGTAGATGGTCTTAAGAGGTTTAAAGGTGGTACGAACTTTATTTCTCTTAAGAATGCAAACTATCTTGTCAGTGGTACCAAGAATGAAAGGAAGATGCACATAGTCAACGAAATCATTGGGATCTTTCTTTTGGCTAAGTCCTTTCCTAGCTTTTTGGAAATCCATGAGACCTTGGGATCTACTATAGCCATTGTTTTTATAAAATTTAAGGAAATGGTGTTTTTCCTTTTCAAGGTTACTCTCATCAGAAATGCATAGGGCTTAGGTAACCAGTGTGTTAAGGACACCTTACTTCTGAGCTGGACAATGATGAGAACTAGAATCAAGGTGTCACTCAGTGTGAGGTTTTTTACAAAAAACTTGATGAGAAAATGAAACTTCACCCTTCTTAGAGATAAGAACATTAAGTAATGGGAGTCTATAATTAACTTATGTGTCCATTGTGAACTTGATGGAGCTAGATTGATTGTTAACAAGCAAAAGGAAAGATTCCAACTTGTCCCGACCATGGGGCCAACTAATGAAGGTGTCATCAACGAACCTCTTCCAAATCTTCGGATGAATCAGAGAAAAAGCCAAAGCTCTAGTTTCAAAGTCTTCCTTGAACAAGTTCGCTACAACTAGGGAGAGTGGAGAACCCATGGCTCCTCCACAAGTCTGTACATAGAATTCACCTTGGAAATTCACCCTCACTTTACCATGAAGATTTTTAATCTTAAACAAGATTTGTTACAATACCCTGGGCCAATACCATGGCTTATCAATACATGTCCAAAAGATAGTAACTCATTTCATATGACACTTGGTCATATGATAATTTTTTTTAATTAATAAATTTAAATAAAACCACAAAAAAAGCATAACTATTTTGGAGATAAAACTTTACCTTTGATTTGTTTATACTACTAAGAATAGCCTATAATATTCTATGGAGGTTAAGTCCATGCCATCTACCTAATAATGATTGATAGTTAAAATAGATTTCGAAGTTTTTTTCCAAAATAAACAAGTTTATCAACATCGTTATTATTATTATTATTTTTCTATGTAGTTCATGTACCGTGACCACTATTTCTATAGAATGTGATTGCTATTTCCATAAAATATTTATTTATAGTAGGTTACCACTATGTCCGTGGAATATTTATGCCAAGAAAATCCACCCAGAGTAATCACTTCTAGCTAGATCAACCATGGAGAGAATTGAACCAGTGACATATCAATAGCAAATGTGCTTTAACTATGGCAACTAAAGAAATTGTTATTACTACTCTTAATCTTCTTATACAATTTTTTTTTTTTAATTTTTTTTGCTCCACACATTTTCCATTCAAATTTTTTATCAATTGATTTGGTTTACTCTTTTTTATTTATCTTTAACTTTTCACTTATTTTTATTATTTTTTTGACTGGTGGAATTAGTAATGTGCCGACTCTCATACTCGTGTGACACAACATCAATCCCCAACATCTACCACTATAACCTCCAAGTGCAACTGCACCGCCCCCAAGCACAATGCACATGTAAGACACAATTTAAACTTGTGACCTCCATAGTGACACAAACATGAAATAATGATTGAAAATAAAATATATTTCAAACAATGGTATGTATGCATGCACATACACAAATTACATTAAGTCATTACTCTATAATATAGAGTTTCTTATATTTAACTTATTCCTAATTTAGGAGGAGAGGTTGAGAGAATTTCTCAACCATCACCAACAAATCACAAACCAACTTCTCAAATATAAGATGTAAGAATTAACTCTAAGTGCCTCCCTTAATTCTTACATTACATAAACTTATTGAAACCACCCATAAACAACAAAACACATAAGTTCCCTCCTGACCCTCGTAAAGGTGTAGTCAACAAGTTGGATTCCCGAGTTCCACTCCTGAAATCCTGAATCACAGATTCCCTGAAGTCAATTACTGAACAACGTCCTAATGTTTCATGTAACCTCACTCAAAGACCATTCTCACATGATCAACAATGAGGGATCCTTCCCTAGATCCAAAACTGCCAATATATTTGGATAACAATCCATGTTGATCCTTTTCACTGAACTACAGTTTTTCTAAAAGAGTTTGAGAGGTTCAAATTCTTCATTGAATTCATCATCAGAATTCAATGAATATTCATATGTGGCTATGTTCATTGATACTTTTACCTTCTATTTTAATAGATCGTTGGCACAATCTTTGCAATTCCACATTATACGCCCAATTTTCTTGTAGCAATAGCATTCAAGTTCACTTTTATTTCCATTTTTCTTTCTCATCCTTGTCTTTGAAAATAATGCATTTTCTATTTAAGAATTTCTTTCTGTATCCTTTGGTCTTAGTCTCTTTTCCTCTGCCAAAAGTGTTGCAATTGTCTCATCCAATTTTTGTGAAGACATTTGACTCAAAGTGAAGACAACATTACTATAACTTGAAGGTAAGCTATTTAGTAAGATGCCTTTTGCATATTCGTCTTCCACGTTAACAACTGCTTCAAACAACTTTCTTAAAAGAGACATTAAAGTATTCACATAACTGGACATAGATGTCTCCTCATTCATTTTAATTCTAAATAATTACAACTTTATATAAATTTTTGCATTTGTAGCTTTTGCACCAAACAATTGAATCAAGTGTTCCCATATTTCCTTAGATGGTTTAGTGAGATCTACAAGATGTAACTGTGAATTTGAAAGAGTAAGTCCGATAATGGACTTAGCTTTTTCATCTCTACTTTTTCATTCAAGTAACTTTTTGGCATCTGTAGGTGCCACTTCTAAGCCTTGCGTTATGCCCCACAAATGTTTCTACATTAATTTAAACTGCACTTTTACTTTCCATGAGGGGAAGTTTAAGCCACACAAAATTTCTAACACCATGAATTCCATGATTAGAAAATATTAAAAACTAACAGAAAATTATTTTTAAACTTTAACACTAAGGTACCTATCTATAATTATCGATACCCCTCTATAATTAAAAAAAGGATGCTTCAACAAGACAACAATCCACTTTGTTGTGCAACTAACTCCTCCTCTAACAACAAATAAGTCACACATTTAGCATAAAAATACTTAAACAAACCTAGTCTTCCATGATCAAAGAAAAATGGACTCTCACAAAACTCAACGATCCGCAGAGAGGTGACAAAAAATAATTTGGAGCCGCCTGATGGATAGAAGAGAAGGTAAACTCTTCTTGCTAAATTAAAAGGAGAGGTTTGAATAGATAACGATTCAACTAAGAATTTAGTTGCTATTTAATTGAGTCCAACCACTTCTATTACGAGTTCCTTTGTCAACATCACAGGATCATTCGATAAATAATAGATAACAATATTGTATACGTAAAACCAAACCATAGTCAATTTAATAAGGGTTGTAGTCATGTAATTCAAAGAATATGAATATTAAATTAATCGAAAATGATTAGAACTCCATAGAAAAATAATTTGTTTGATCCATGCCGCGTTGATGTCAAACTGTGTGTTACAGTGATGTCGGATTCTCAAACGAATCCACTGCTACACTCACAAGATAAACAAAGCTTGAATAGAGGCTTGACAACACTCATCTCACTGCACGACATTAGACCACACCATCCATCAAATATTCAACAAATCAGCTCAAAATATGCCAACACATAGACTTCCTAGTAAATAAAATCCACAACTTTCGTCAACGTAGACACTAACGCTGAAGAAATAAATAGAGATAAAATATTCTATGATCACTCACCACACTACATAGGTTTAAAGCCTCTCGATTTAGGCTCTAATACCATGAAATAATGGTTGAAAATAGAATATATTTCAAACAATGGTATGTATGCACACACACACACAAATTACATTTAGTCATTCCTATATAATATAGAGTTTCTCACATCTAAATTATTCATAATTTAAGGGGAGAGGTTTAGATAATTTCTCAACCATCACCAACAACTCAAAAACCAACTTACCAAATATAGGATGTTAGCATTAAATCTAAGTGGTTCACAAACCTCAAAGATATGTGACCGCTATTTCCATAGAATATTTATATACTAGGTGACCACTATGTACATGGAATATTTATGCAAGAAGCTCCACCCAAAGTAATCACTTCTAGTTTGATCAACCATGGATAGAAATGAACGAGTGATATCTCAAAATCAAATGTGCTTTAACTATGGAAACTGAACCAATTATTATTACTATTACTAATCTTCCTATACAAATGCTTTTTTTCTCCACACATTTTTATTCAAAACATTTATCAACTTATTTGATATATATATATATATCTGTGTGTGTGTGTGTGTGTGTGTGTGTGTGTGTGTGTGTGTGTAACACGCTAGCTCTCGCACTTGCATGACACGACATCAATCCCAAATGGCTTCCACTATGACCTCTAGGTGCAACTGCACCTCCCTCAAGCACAACGCATGGGAAAGAAAAGGTTTTAACCTATGACCTACATAGCGGCATGAAAACCTTAGCAGTACATTCGCTGACCAAGAAGCCACAACCCTAGGTGCGACATCTCCGAGTAATTTGTAAATATTAATTACCACAGTAAAAGACATGATACTATTCCTGAGCTTCAGGGAAGGTCATATGATTATCCAGAATCTTTAAATTTTTGTTTGATTAATAAATTATGTCACTAAGTTGTGTAGAAGTGATGACATCTTGGAAAGAATGCCAATTATGTCTCACATGTTAGTTGGGTAGACAATTATGGTTAGGCAGTTACTGCCATAGCTTTTGCTTGAGAATTAATTCTCAAAATATGGGAACCAAAAGAGTAATAGGTACATGAAGTAATGAGACAAGGGAGAAAAAGATGAAGCTGTAACAAAGACTGTGTTTTAAATTCGTGCTGAAGGGTCAAATATATTTATGAAATTTAGTTGGACTAAGTCTAGTTAGGACCAGATATCCATAGAAGAACTAGTTGCATGATGTTACAGACTACCTTGCTTGTGAGAAGAGCATGGGGGGGGTGGGGATTCAGTTTGCGACATTGCTTTATGGAAGGTGGAGTGGAGAGTTGTGCAGACTAGTGAGGCAAAAGATAAGTACTATATTACTCAGTTGTGTAACTACTAAAGAAGATATATATATAGAAATAGTGCTATACAAAAGTTAGTGGAATAAAAATACATAAGTGTGAATATTTTGTATGCAAATCTATAGGACCTGAGTCCTGTTTCGTAACTGTTATTAATGATGAGTAAGAACAAACCAATTACTATTCCATATGGAACCAGATGAACAATAAAATTTGATAATGACTTAAGAAAAGAAATAAGTTATCCTGGTTAACTAAAAAACTAAGTAGCATACTAAAATAATGGTACGGGTTACAATATTATTTACAAGGAACTTAGATAGAAAACCAACCGAGAATTGGATTAGTCTTCTGACCTAGCCTGGATAGTGGCCTAGTCGGAAGACAATCCCATTGTCTCGTATATCAGGTCGAAAATATAGTTGAAAATAACCCTTTAGAAAATTAAGTATTGAAGGCAACCTACAATTGTAATCAAAAGTAAGGGTACATAACATATTAACCCACATTAATCAAAATTTATTCTTTGTTGAACCCAAAAGAATAGAAAGAAACAAAAAATATACGAGACTGTCAAGGAATAATATACATCTACAAGAAGTATAAGATAACAATAATTGTAACATTAATTAACCTCGACAAAGTACAATCAAAATCAACCTTCTTTTACAATCTTTCTACAAATAGCTACCATCGTAGCACTGTTAACAACTATAAATTGTACTATAAACATATTACAAGCCGTAAGGTTAAATGATTGACACAAATAATATGAAAAGAGGGTTTAACCCGTATAAATTTTTCTCCCATTATTATACACTAACTTGCTGTGAAAATGCAAGGTAATAAACAAAATTATATAGTAGGCTACAAGACTAAGAAACCCGAAATCTAACAAATTTGATGCGAAAGTCTAAGATGGAACTCGAAAAAATATAATAGGCTCAAATGGTCGCTTTGGAATTGTTTTTAATAAAATAAAAATACTCTCTCATCATATCACGATGAGCCTCCTAGTAGAAGGTTTGAAAAGACCTGGAAAACCTAGAACAGAACAATCCTTAACATATTTTTTAGTAATTTGATGGTCATAACTGGAGTAAGAAAGTGGAATACCTACACAGATCATAAGAAAGCATTAGAAGGGGGTTCCGTGAATTGTAAGAAAACCGTAAATACATATAATTGACAATTTATGTAGATAACATGGGGTATCAATGGGAAATTTGAACATAACTGTAGAATTCCCAAAGAAGGGTAGCGAGGGTTACCTGAAACCGACATCCTTCAACTAGAACCATCAAGGTATCTTTTATGCATGAAATCTAGAACTAAGCCATTATTCGAACTTCTTGCACATCATCAAATAGGAACCCAAATGAGAAAATAAATTTCTTTAAGTTATCACACAAGAACAATGAGGAACCTTCAAATTCCTAAGCTACATCTTTACACTCCACAATTCTAGACTACCTGAAGTAGTTTCAGTAGGAAAGGGTGGAAAATTGCAATGGCAACAACTAAAACCCTGAGAGAGAGAAGCATCCTGAAACCCTATAGTGAATAAGGTGAATGAAATCCAGGCAACATGAGTTGGGTGGGTAGTTACCATGACCCAGCTCAAGGAAACCTCCACTGTCAGATGAGCATCTACATCCTAGATCGTTGATGAGATCCAGCTCCCGAGACATGGATAGGTGTAATAGTTAGAGCATGTTCTCTAGAAGTTTCCATTACATGCATTTACTGGAGATTAATGTAACTGAGGTGGATTGGTGGGTCATTCAAGAACACACACACACACACACACACATGTGTGTGTGTGTTCTTGAATGACCCACCAATCCACCTCACTTACATTAATCTCTAGTAAACGCATGTACTAGAAAATTCTGAAGAAGATGCTCTAATTCTTACACCTGTCCATGTCTCATACATACATACATACATACATACATACATACATATATAGAGACACACACACACACACACATATAAGTGCACTTGTGTAATGTTATCAATTAAACGATATCAATCACGTAATCCTACGTTGAACATAGGTACATAACGTTGTATGTTATAACATTTCAACAATACTTAATAGCTTATGAAATCTACAAGCTAATATATCTCAAGCATTATCAAACCTGAAAACTTATAATGGTATTGGGTTAGGTAAAGGAAAATTAATTCTTTATTTTTTTTCTGTTATGTTGAGTAATGAGTTTTCACATGGAGATGTGACAAGTGGTATGAGAGCTAGGTTGCAAAGATGTGACCTTTGGGTTAGTAATAAAATAATAACAATTGTGATGTTCCTAGAGAGGGCGTGAAGAGGAGGCAATATGAGGAGAGCAGGATTCACACTAGTAAGACTTGTGATGGGAGTAGTTTCAACACCCTTTCCAGAAACTAATCCAGAAATGTGGGTGCATTTGGGAGAAGAATCATGGACCACTAACGTTGCTATACTAGAGATAGTTCAAGAGTTGAATGAAATGGCCAGATTACGAGCTGAAAATGAAAGTTTGATGCAAGAACAAAAAAAAATTATGAAAAGTTTTTCTCCCAGGAAAAACCAACGACAACCCATTCCTAGTCCAGAGCAAGAAAATATGATGGGAAATAAAGAGATAAGGGATGAAAACACGGAAACGAAAGGTGACCAAGAAAATCAGGAAGAGGAATTAGATAATGTTTCAGATCATAATAAGCACAAAAGATAGAAGAATGAGTTGCAGGGAGAATTAAAAAAAATTAAGCCTCCAACCTTTGATGGAAAACAGGAGGAGGCCGGTGAAGCTTGACTTATTAATATGAACAAATGCTTCCAATTGTATCAGCATTATCATAATCTAAAGGCTTAACTAGAAATCTGTCAACTACATGGAAAAACCACCTTATGGTGGGAAGCTGTGAAAATAATATGTGGAATCAATGAGCAAAATGTGACTTGGGAAAAATTTCAGGAACGTTTTAAGGACAAGTACCTAACTGAAAGATTTTATGATGAAAAAGAGAAGGAATTTAATGACCTTTGGCGGGGAAAATTGGCCATGTACGAATTGATAACAAAATTTACATATTTGCTATGATATGTTCCTTATATACGTGAGGAAAAGGCAAAGGTCCAACGATTTATTAGCAGTCTGTCTGCATTCATGAAGGAGTGTTTAGAGTTTGATAATCCGAAAAATATGGACGAAGTGATAAGGAATATGTGCAACTGGCCATGACGGCTAAGAGAATGGTGATAGCTAAGGTCAATAACTACCCCATGGAGCTCGCGGGATAATCGATTGTTGTAGATTTGAATGTCCTACCTTTAGGATCTTATGATTTACTAATATGTATGGATTGGCTTGAAAGACATTGGCCCCTCATCAATTGTAAAGATAAAACTATTAATTCTGTAAATGAAAAATGAATAAGATGGTAAATTCAAGGAGTGAAAAGACCCCTAAAATTAAGACTGATAATTGCTTCCCAGTTGGCAAAATGCATTCAGAAAGGGTATCAAATTTAAGCGGTGCAAGTAGGATATACCAATTCAAAAGAGAAAACTGTCACCTTGGAAAATATACCTATTGTACAAAATTTTCCTGATGTTTTTCCTGAAGATATTCCTGGATTGACCCTAAGTCGAGATATAGATTTTACAATTGAACTAGTTCTTGGGGCTATTACAGTATCCCGAGAACCTTATCGGATGAGTGTGCTAGAATTAACAAAACTTAAAATGCAATTACAAGAATTATTAGATGAAAAGAACATTCACCCAAATGTGTCACCTCTGGGAGCTCCTGTACATTTCATGAAGAATAAGGATGGAACTTTCCAATTGTGTATTGATTATCAACAGTTAAATAAATTGTCTATTAAGAATAAGTACCCTTTACCCCATATTGATGAGTTGCTTGATCAGGTAAAGGGGGATACAATATTTTCTAAGATTGAACTTCGTTCAGGTTACCATCAAATAATAATAAAAGAAGAATATGTATATAAAGCAACCTTTAGGAATCATTACGGGAACTATGAATTTGTTGTCTTGCTGTTTGGGATGACTAATGCCCCAACAACTTTTATGTGTCTTATGAACACTATTTTTCATCAATATTTAGATAAGTTTGTATTTATTTTTATTGATGATATACTGGTATATTCCTGAAACATGGAAGAGCACAAGGAACATTTGTGGATCGCTTTGCAGACATTAAGGGAACACCATATGTATGCAAAATACAACATGTATGATTTATTTAAAGAAAAAATTTAGTACTTAGGACATGTCATAACTAAGAATGGAATTGTTGTGGACCCGGAAAAAATAAAAACCATAATGGAATGGCCAATTCTGAAAAATGTGGCTTATATAAGGTCATTTATGGGACTGGATGGATACTATAGAAGGTTTGTTCAATGATTTTCCAAAGTAGCATATCCCATTACCTCCTTGCAGAAAAAAGGAAGAATATTCAAGTGGACATTCGAGTGTTAATATAATATTGACCGATTGAAACACGTTTTTACTACTGCCCCTATTTTAAGCATTGCAGACCCAAACAAGGAATATGTTGTCTGCAACAATGGTTGTGAGGATGGAGTAAGGAAAGTACTAATGAAAGAGTGTAGAGATATAGAATATGAATCTTAGAATATAAAGGAGCATGAGAAAAAATACTCGACCTATGATCCAGAAGTAACTGCAGTAATCCATGCATTAAAAACGTGGCAACATTATTTATCAGGAAATAAATTTTTACTGATGACAAGTCATCATAATTTTAACTAACTATTTTAAACAACCTACTTTGAATGCTTTAAATGCATGTCGGGTTTCCTTTATGAGTGACTTTGATTTTGAAAATAAACATTTAAAAGGAAAAGAAAATTGGGTAGCAGATGCATTAAGTGGAAGCTAAACTGTGTCTTAGAGATTTCATTCAGTGAAGTTAAAACTGCTTTCAAGGAGCATATTAAAGAAGCTACTCAAAGAGATCCTAAACACATTTTTTTATGGTAGCATGACCAAAGTACAAACAATAGGGAACAAAAATTAGGATATGAGATAAATAAGGAAAAAAATGTTGATTTATCTAGGCAAACATTATTTTCCTAATCAACAAAGTATCAAGCAATTAATTCTACATGAATACCACAGAATTCCTTATGCAACTCACCCTAGCTATTAGAAACTAATCACTGGATTAAGAAAAGGGTACTTTTGGCCATGTATGAAAAAATAAGTGATAGATTATTTAGCTCGTTGTTTGGAATTCTAGCAGGTAAAAACAAAGCACCAACATCCTGTTGGATTGCTCCACCCATTGTCTATTCCAGAATGAAAGTGGGAGATCATTTCAATTGACTTTATTAGATTCTTACGTAATACCAAGAAGAAAAATGACTCGATAATGGTAGTAGTAGATAAATTGAGTAAATTTTCCCATTTTATTCCAATACGATCTACCTTTAATATTGTTCAAATTACTATCATATTTATGAAAGATATATTTAGACTGCATGGAATACAAAAGACAATAATTTCAGATAGAGACGTAAAATTTACATCTACATTCTGGAAAGCATTGTTTGAAGGTTTAAGCACTTAGATACATTTTAGCATGACATACGATCCTCATACGGATGGGAAAACAGAGTGAGTAAACCAAATAATTGAAGATATGTTAAGAATGTATGTGATGCAACAACTGCTTAAGTGTGAAGACTACATACATTTGGTTGAGTTCGCTTACAATAAAAGCTATCATGCATCCTTGTGGATGAGCCCATTCGAAGTTTTATATGGTCACAGTGCAGAACACCTTTGAATTAGGGAGGCCCTGAAGATAAATTAATGCTAGGTCCCGATATGTTTAAAGAAATGGAGAATGTAGTAAAGAAATTAAGGATGAAATTGAAGGCTGCTCAAGATAGGGAGAAAATTTATGTTGATAAGAAAGAAAGTTTCCAAGAATTTCAGATCGGCGACCACATATATGTATGAGTGAAGCCCCAGAAAATTACTTTGCAATGGGGAGTTTGTGCTAAGTTAGCACCCTAGTTCTATGGTCCTTTTAAAAATTTGGCTCGAATCGGGCCTGTAGCGTATCAACTAGCCTTACCTAGCTATATACACGTGCATAATGTCTTTCATGTTTATATGTTAAAAAAATACATGTATGATCCCCACCATATAATTAGTTGGCAAGATATACAAGGAACATATGTAACAATAAGTACATTAAATTTATTTTTTTATTTACTATTATTTTTTAAAGATGGAAGAGGAATTGATAGATTTCTCGATGACTATCTATGTTGGTCGAGACAGACAACAAATTCATGGTCGAGCCCCTACACATATCAATTAGAGAGAAGTAACACTGTGGAAGCGAGTTATCATCCAAGTTAAAGTGTAATTGCAACACTTTAACCCAAAAGAGGCTAGTTGGGAAGATGAAAAAATTATGAAGGAAGCATATCGGGGTTTTTTTGACAGTGTCCAACATCAGGACAATCGTTTAGAAATTTTTTGTCGAAATAACATAAATTGATCATTTGTCGACGTGTTTCGAACCAACCAGTGTGGTTCATCGTCAGGACAATCTTTAATCTAAGGGGGTAGAGATGTGACATTTCTTAGTAATTTGTAAATATTAATTATCCATAATAAAAGACATGATACTATTACTTAGGTTTAGGGAAGGTCCGATGACAAACTGGAAACTTTAAATTTTTGTTTGATTAATAAATTATGCCATTAAGTTGTGCATAAGTGGAAAAATCTTGGAAAGAATGCCAATTTTGTCTCACTTGTCAATTGGGTAGATAGTTATGTTCTGTTGGTTACTGCCATAGATTGTCCTTTAGAATTAATTTTTAAAAGATGGGAACCAAAAGGGTAATAGGTACCTGAGGTAACCAAACAAGGTAGAAAAAGACGAAGCTGTAACAAACACTGTGTTTTCAATCCCTGTTGAAGGGTCAGACAGATTTATGCAAGCTAGATGGACTAAGTTTGGTTAGGACTAGATAGTCATAGAAGAACTAGCTACATGTTGTTACAAACTACCCTGCTTGTGAGAAGAGCACAAGGGGAGATTCAATCTGTGACTGATCTCGTGGTTGGGAGGAAACAACATTGCTTTCTGGAAGGTGGAGTGGATACTTGTGCATACTAGTGAGGCAAAAGATAAGTACTATATGGCTGAGTTGTGTAAGCGATAAAGAAGATATATACACAAAGAGTGTTATACAAAAGTTAATGGAATAGTAACACATAAGTGTGAATATTCTGTATGCAAATTTGCACGACTTGAGTCCTGTTTCGTAACTCTTATTAATGATCAGTAAGAACAAACCAATTACTATTCCATATGGAACCAGTTGAGCAATAGAATTTGATAATGACTCAAGAAAAGAAATAAGTTATCCTAGTTAATTAAAAAAAAGAAGTAGAAAACTAAAATAATGGTAAGTGTTACAAGATTATTTATAAGGAGCTTAGATAGAAAACCAACAGATAATTGGGTTAGCCTTCTAGCCTAGCCTGGATAGCAGCCTAGCTAGATGGTAGTTCCATTGTCTCGTATATTAGACAAAGAATGTAGTTGAAAGTAAACATTCAGAAAAATAAGTATTGTAGGAAACATACAATTATAATCGAAAGTAAGGGTACATAACATATTAACCTACATTAATCAAAATCTATTCTCTATCGAACCTAGAACTACATGAATAATTTACATATGCAAGAAGTATAAGATAATAATAGCTGTAACATTAATTAACATTGTCAAAGTATAGTCAAAATCGACCTTCTTTTACAATATTTCTACAAATAGCTACCATCATAGCACTGTTAACAATTATAAATTTTACTGTAAATATATTACAAGCCATAAGGTTAAATGACCGACAAAAATCATATGAAAAGAGGGTTTGACCCATACACGATTTTCTCCCATTATTATACATTAACTGGCTTGTGAAAATGCAATGTAACAAACAAAATTATGTAGTAGGCCACAAGACTAAGAAACTCGAAGTCTAACAGATTTGATGCAACATCTAAGCTGGAACTCAAATAAATATCTCAAGCTTGAATGACCACTTTGGCATTGTTTTTAACAAAATAAAAATCCTTTCTTATCATATCACGATGAGCCTCTTGGTAGAAGGTTTGAAAATACCTAGAAAACACAGAAGTAGAGCAACCCTTAGCATATTTCCTAGTAATTTGATGGTCATAAATGGAGTAAGAAAGTGGAATACCTGCACAAATCATAAGAAGGTGTTAGAAGGGGGTTCCTTGAACTGTAATAAAACCATAAATACATATAATTGACAAATTTCTGTAGATAACATGGGATATCAAGGGGAAAATTGAACATAACTGTATAATTTCTAGAGAAGGGTATCGAGGGTTACCTAAAATTGGCTTTGTTCCGCTGGAACCATCAGATCGCCTTCTACGCATGACATCTAGAACCAAGCCACTATTTGACTTTGTTACACATCAGAAAATCTGAATCCAGATGAGAAAAGGAAATTCCTTAAGTTATCAGGCAACAACAAGAAGGAACCTTCAAATTCCTAAGCTACATCTTTAAACTCCGCCATTCTAGACTACCTGAAGTAGTTTCAGTAGGAAAGGGTGGAAAATTACCATGGCAATGACTGCAACCCTTAGACAGAGAAGCATACTGAAACCCTATATTGAACAACGTTTATGAACCCTGGGCAGTGCCAGTCAGGTAGGTAGTTACCTTGACCCAGCTCAAGGAAACCTCCACTGTCAGATGACAAACTGGAATCTTTAATTTTTTGTTTGATTAATAAATTATGTCATTAAGTTGTGCAGAAGTGGTGACATCTTGGAAATAATTCCAATTATGTCTCACATGTCAGTTGGGTAGATAGTTATGGTCAAGTAGTTACTGCCATAACTTCTCATTGAGAATTAATTATCAAAAATTGGAACCAAAAGGATAATAGGTACCTGAGGTAACCACATAAGGAAGAAAAAGATGAAGTTGTAACAAAGACTGTGTTTTCAATCTGTGCTAAAGGGTTGGACGGATTTATGCTAGCTAGTTGGACTAATTCTGGTTAGGACTAGATAGTCGCAGAACAACTAGTTGCATGTTGTTACATACTACCCTTCTTGTGAGAAGAGCACGAGAGGAGATTCGGTCTGTGACTGATCTCACGGTTGGGAGGAAATGACATTTTTTTTTGGAAGGTGGGGCAAATACTTGTGCAGAATAGCGAGGCAATAGATAAGTACTATATGACTCAGTTGTGTAACTAATAAAGAAGATATATATCTATATATAGATATACAAAAGTTAATGGGATAGAAATACATAGGTGTGAATATTATGTATGAAAATTTGCAGGACTTGAGTCCTCCTTTGTAGATGTTATTAATGGTCAGTAAGGACAAACCAATTACTATTCCATATGGAACCAATTCAAAAATAGAATTTGATAATGACTTAAGCAAAGAAATAAGTTATCCTATTTAATTAAAAAAAATAAGTAGCAAACTAAAAGAATGGCAAGGGTTACAAGATTTTTTACAAGGAACTTAGATAGAAAACCAACAGAGATCTGGGTTAATATTTTTGCCTAGATTGGATAACGACCTAGTTGGAAGACAGTCCCATTGTCTCATATATTAGACCGAGCATGTAGTTGAAAATAACCCTTTAGAAAAATAAGTATTCTAGGCAATTTACAGTTGTAATCAAAAGTAAGGGTGCATTACATATTAAGCTACATTAACCACAACTACAGGAATAGAAAGAAACTAATAATATACGAGACTGTTAAGGAATAATTTACACCTGCAAGAAGTATAAGATAAAAATAACTGTAACATTAATTAACCTCGGCCAAGTACAATCAAAATCGACCTTCTTTTATAGTATTTATACAAATAGCTACCATCGTATCACTGTTAACAACTATAAATTTTATTGTTAACATATTACAAGTTGTAAGGTTAAATGATCGACGCAAATCATATGAAAAGAGGGTTTGACCCGTAGACATTTTTCTCCCATTATTATACACTAACAAGCCGTGAAAATGCAAGGTAATAAACAAAATTACATAGTGGGCCACAAGACTAAGAAACCCGAATTCTAAGAGATTTGATGCGAGAGTCTAAGCCAGAACTCAGATAAATATATTAGGCTCAAATGACCGATTTGGCATTGTTTTTAACAAAAGCAAAATCTTGTCTTATCATATCACAATGAGCCTCCTAGTAGAAGGTCTAAAAATGCCTAGAAAACATATAAGCATAACAACCCTGAGAATATTTCCTGGTAATCTGACGGTCATAAGTGGAGTAAAAAAGTGGAATACCTGCAAGGATAATAAGAAGGTGTTACAAGGACTTACCATGAACTGTAAGAAAACCATAAATACATATAATTGACAAATTTTCATAAATAGCACGAGATATCAAGGGGAAACTTGAACAAAACTGTAGAATTTCCAAAGGAGAATAACAAGGGTTCCCTGAAATTGACTTCCTTCTGCTGGAACCATGGGGTCGCCTTCTATTCACGACATGTGGAACCAAGGCACTACTCGGCTTTGTTGCACATCAGCAAATAGGAACCCAGATGAGAAAAGGATTTTCTTTAAGTTATTACACAAGAACAACGAGGAACCTTAAAATTCCTAAGCTACATCTTTACACTATGCCATTCTAGACTACTTGAATTAGTTTAAGCAATAAAGGGTGGAAAATTACCATGGAAATGACTGCAACCCTTAGAGAGAGAATCATCCCGAAACCCTATAGTGAATAAGGTGAATGAACCTTGGGTAGTGCGAGTTGGGAAGGTACTTACCTTGACCCAACTCAAGGAAACCTCCACCGTCAGATGAGAATCTGTGTCTTGGACCTTTGATGAGATCTAGCTCCCAAGACAGGGACATGTATAAGAATTAGAGCATGTTGTCTAGAAGTTTCCAGTACATGCATTTACTGGAGATTAATGTAAGTAAGGTGGATTAGTAGTTCATTCAAGAATGTATATATAAATGTACTGGTGAAATATTATTAATTAAACGATATAAATAACGTTATCCTAAGTTGAACATAGGTGCATAAAGTTGTATGTTGTAACATTTAAACAATACTTAATAACTTATGAAATCTACAAGCCAATCTATCTCAAGAATTATAAACTTGAAAACTTATAATGGTATTGGGTTAGGTATAGGCAAATTAATTCTTTAATTCTTTGGTTTTTGCTTTTTTGTTTTCTTTTGTTTTTATTATTATATTGATTATAATGTGTTTTCACATGGAAATGTGACACTAGGGGCTTCTTTAACTTTTCACTTATAATTTTCCCTATGTTTGAAAAATTTTCTTAATCTCCCTTTTGAACTTTGAATCTTTCAACAAAACAATTATTTTATGTTTATTATTCAAGAAAATTTCCACATTTCTCGCTAAAACAATTATTATTATTATTATTATTATTGAGGCCAATATTTTTATTAAATTGTTGTTAAGCAATTTTTTTGTTCATTTTTTTTTTTTTTTTTCTCTTTCAGTTTTTGTTTTTAATATTTCTTTTAGTTGTGATCTAATTGATCTATGTTTTGAAGGTTTTTTAGCCATATTTTCTAGTCAAATTTTCTTGAAATTAGGAATTTGTCGGAATTAATCTCTAAATTATGTACAATCCAAGTTCCCCAAGAATTTTTATGAGTGACTAATTCATTTACACATTTAAAAATATATTTAAATAACAAATAAGCATGATTTGACAACAGATTGTTTGACAAACTTTCGACTAAAAGCTCTAAAAAATAGAATAATTTCACAAAATGTTTATTTTATTTCGACCCTTATCTCACCTCCCTTTAACATTAATATATTTTATTTTAATACAATTATTACTCATCTTTTAATCATCACACTAGTTAGTTATTTTATTGTTATTATTTTTAGTTTATTAAGCAAACACTCTTCACATTCTTTTAGTATCGGTTAGCAAACTTTATTCTAGAAGCATTTTAATAAAGACTTAGTCATCCTAATATATAAAATGATTGTTGTCTTGCCATTTGGGATGACTAATGCCCCAACAACTTTTATGTGTCTTATGAACACTATTTTTCATCAATATTTAGATAAGTTTGTATTTATTTTTATTGATGATATACTAGTATATTTCCGAAACATGGAAGAGCACAAGGAACATTTGTGGATCATTTTGCAGACATTAAGGGAACACTAGATGTATGCAAAATACAACACGTGATTTCTTTAAAGAACAAGTTCAATACTTAGGGCATGTCATAACTAAGAATGGAATTGTTGTGGACCTGGAAAAAATAAAAACCATAATGGAATGGCCAATTCCGAACAATGTGGCTGATATAAGGTCGTTTATGGGACTAGGTGGATACTATAGAAGGTTTATTGAATGATTTTCCAAGGTAGCATATCCCATTACCTCCTTGCAGAAAAAAGGAAGAATCTTCAAGTGGACATCTGAGTGTTAATATAGTTTTGACCGATTGAATAACTTTCTTACTACTACCCCTATTTTAAGCATTGCAGACCTAGACAAGGAATATGTTGTCTGCAACGATGCTTATAAGGAGGAAGTAGGGGAAGTACTAATGAAAAAAGGTAGAGTTATAGAATATGAATATCAGAAGCTAAAGGAGCATGAGTAAAAATACTTTGCCTAAGATCTGGAACTAATTGCAGTAATCCACGCATTAAAAATGTGGCGACATTATTTATTAGGAAATAAATTTTTATTGATGACAAGTCATCACAATTTAAGTAACTATCTTAAACAACCTACTTTGAATGCTCGACATGCACGTTGGGTTTCCTTTATGAGTGAGTTTGAATTTGAAATTAAACATTTAAAAGGAAAAGAAAATTAGGTAGCAGATGCATTACGTCAGAAGTTAAACTGTGTCTCAGATATTTCATTCAGTGAAGTTCAAACTACTTTCAAGGAACATATTAAAGAAGCTACTCAAAGAGATCCTGAACACAATTTTTTCTGGCAGAAGGCCCAAATTCCAAACAATAGTGAACAACAATTAGGATATGAGATAAATAAGGAAAAAATGTTGATTTATCTAGGCAAACATTATGTTCATGATCAACAAAGTATCAAGCAATTAATTCTAGATGAATACCACAGAATTCCTTATGCAACTCACCATGACTATTAGAAACTAATCACTGGATTAAGAAAAGGGTACTTCTGGCCATGTATGAAAAAATAAGTGGCAGATTATTTAGCCCCTTGTTCGAAATGCCAGCAGGTAAAAACAGAGCACCAACATCCGCTGGATTGCTCCACCCATTGTCTATTCCAGAATGGAAGTGGGAGATCATTTCAATTGACTTTATTACAGGCTTACTTAATACCAAGAAGCAAAATGACTCAATAATGGTAGTAGTAGATAAATTGAGTAAATTTTCCCATTTCACTCCAGTACAATCTACCTTTAAGATTGTTCAAATTACTATCATATTTATGAAATATATATTTAGACTTCATGGAATACAAAAGGAAATAATTTCAGATAGACATAAAATTTACATCTATGTTTTGGAAAGCATTGTTTGAAGGTTTAGGCACTTAGATACATTTTATCTTGACATACCATCCTTAGAAGGATGGGCAAGCAGAGCAAGTAAATGAAATAATTGACGATATGCTAAGAATGTATGTGATTCAACAACTGCCTGAGTGTGAAGACTACATACAATTGGTGGAATTCGCTTACAATAAAAGCTATCATGCATCCTTGTGGATGAGCCCATTCGAAGTTTTATATGGTCTCACGTGCAGAACACCTTTGAATTAGGGAGGCCTCGAAAATAAATTAATGCTAGGTCCCGATATGTTGAAAGAAATGGAGAATGCAGTGAATAAAGTAAGGATGAACTTGAAGGTTACTCAAGATAGGGAGAAAATTTATGCTGATAAGAAACAAAGTTTTCGAGAATTTCAGATTGGGGACCATGTATATGTAAGAGTGAGGCCCAAGAAAATTACTTTGCAATGAGGACGTTATGCCAAGTTAGCACCCTAGTTCTATGGTCCTTTTAAAATTTTGGCTCGAATTGGGCCTATAGCGTATCAACTAGCCTTACCTACTTATATACACATGCATAATGTCTTTCATGTTTGTGTTAAAAAAATACATATATGATCCCTGTGATATAATCAGTTGGCAGGATATACAGGTAACTTATGTAACAATAAGTACATTATATGTATTTTTTTATTTACTATTATTGTTATCTATGTAAACCTTGCAACGGAAACTAAAACTGTTATCCGTTTCGTAGAGATAGCAAAAAAGTGACCAGATTTTGAAAAGGGGTGATGCAGAACACACATGTTTCTTTTACAGCATAGTTTTTGGCACTTTAATTTTTTTATGTACATTACGTTTTAGAATGGTAGTGATTTTCATGGTGATTTAGAAAAGTGGGTATTCTGCATCAGACCCTTTTTTTAAAAGACCTATTTTTTGACTTTAAATTTTCTAATGTATGAAATGTAAATAATTATTTTGTAAATTTAATAATTTTTGAAATGGTCATTTCCTTCATATTTTCTTGTTTTTTATTTTTATTTTAATTTTTTTGTAGTGAGGATTTCATTATTTTGCATTTTTAAATTAGACGGTCGATATTTTGAATTTTCGATATTCTACATATTTATACATCCTTAATTAATTTTTCAATCCACAAGAAATAATTGCTTCTAAAAATCAATATTTTTTAACAATGGACATAAAAATAACCATTTTTAACATAAATATAACTAAAAAACTACATGTTTTGATAATTTTTTGCTAGAATTGATATGTCAAAATTACAATTTTTATATGAAAAATTTAACTAAAAATGGTTAAATAATAGTTTTTTTTTCTTTTTTTATGAATTTCATGTCAAAAAAATAATAATAATCACTTTTTTTTCAAAAAATAATGATTAACTTAAAAATTAATGCGAAAATCACATCTTAGAAATATTGAACGCATAACAACCTTAATTGAGTGTTTATTCT
>APFE030524410.1:5217-16885 GCA_000404065.3 Pinus taeda
TTATCATCCTCATAGTATTTTTCAAGGCTTTCAATAAAAGTAGAAGCATGTTTGCAACAGTCATGAACTATATTTAATGATGGATAAGAGTCTTTATATCTTTCAATGAACAGGGCATGAAAATATTTTAGACAATAAATACAAGCAGTGGGCAAATTTTCATACCAAGATTGGGCTTCACCTTCCAGAGTGGCCAGGAATATCTTCATCAGGAAATCTTCAAGGAAATCAACTTTCAACTTGCGAATATGCATGTGAAATCTAACTAGATGTAAAGCAGCATCCTTCCTACCATCATCTTTAAATGTAAGCAAATTCCTTGACCAATCTACTTTCGGAATCTTATTTGGAAAGCCTGGAATGTGATCTCGGCTCATGGGAGCGTATCTTCTTGCAATCCGCTCCATTTTAAAGAATCTCAAAGCTACTGATCCCTCTGCAGTGCAGTCACCATGAAGCACCAGTGGCTGGATTCTTCAGCGAAAGGAGTCGCTAGGTGAATGATTTCAGCCATCTTCTTATGTCTGATCGTTGTTGACCATCAACCATCAGATCTGAGCTTGATAGATGTACTAGGGAAAAACAATCTTCAAGCAAACCATTTTTGTGTCCCCAGCGGAGTCGCGACTATGTTAGCACCTAAATCCGCCTTAGGTTGAAGGAAGGCAAAATTCAGGGTAACCACAAACCACGCTCAGTCTGGTAGCTAGCCCTACCAAAGCAGGAGAGGGCTCTCTCCGAGTCACGCTCAGTGAATAGATAAATGATACGGTCTGAGATGACTTACAGTGAAATATTTGATTTTAGGCTTGATAAATAAATATGGAAACAAGAAGCAATTTTTGATAAATGACTGAGTTTCTGGGATGTATGGGACCACGAACAACAATGAGCAAAGAATTTAACACAAAGGCACAGATTACTTCATGAGGCAAGACAGGCAGAAAGTCTAGCAATTTAATTTGAAATAATGCGGAATGGAGATATTGTTTAGGAGGGTGAAAAGGGTATAAACACATGAATCCTTTTCAATAGAAGAATAACACATAACGTGAAACTTTCCCACATGCAGAGCAATAAACATGAATTCTACCTTATCTTACTTAGAAAATTTCACTGGAAATGAATATGAATGAACTGTGAAACATAACGAAATACATATGAAACAGAAAGAGAATACATTTGCTACACTCACACCACATGAATCTCATGAACTAGAGTCGCTGCCTTTCATTAATTCTCTGTCAAAATATACAAATGAGGAACTGAGTTTCTCTCCCACAGTCTCCCAGAAATTACAACCAACCCTTTGCAAATGGTTTTGCATACAATAAATAGACTATGCCATTGGGAAATAGATCGACTCGCAGTTGGGGATTTTTTCAAATGATTACAAACTGGAAATGGAAAGCCAAACATTAGTTACAGGTGCAGCGTTACAAAAATGACAAATGGCTTGGGTGACTGCTCGCCTTCCTTTGCCACTTGGATAGAATCCAAAATTTAGTGAAAATAATTTAAACTTTGCCTTAGGTGCCGAAAATAAGTGTAGTGTAAATGAGCGGGCCCACTAGGAGAAAGTCGCAAATCGAAATGTCACGGAGCGGAAGTGATTTTGGCCTTTTTCTCTATATGCGCCACGCCCAAATCTATATGCAACATGCCACTTTGGAGGCGATTTTGAGGTACCTGCTGGAGTCCAAATTATGCCCAAGTGTACTTGTTGGAAAGCCATGCCTATCTACTTTCAAACCCAAGTGGAATTTTTTGATTGGGTGCTCCTTTGCTTCTCCAAAACTTCAATCTCCCAAGACTACTTCCTATGTGTCAAAATAGGGGCAGAGAGGTCATTTTTTGAGTGTTGTTGACCTCCTGGGGACTCAAAACTTGCCCAAACTTCTTGTCCATGCACCAGCAATCATGATTTTTCATGCTGAATCCATAAATGCAAAACATTCTTGATTTGGAGCTCCCTGTGTTGTGCCCAAAAATTTGTCATGTGACCAAAATTGCCCCAAATTTTTTGCAATTTGGGTTGGAGGTTCCCTATGAAGTGCTATGTTGGGCCATAGGGGCTTCAACCAAGATTCAAAGCTGATCTTGCTCTTTTTGCCTCATTTGCCTCTTTGTCGCTTTGCTCAATTTCACCTTCAAACTCCTTATCCGAGCCTTAGAACTCATGTTCCGTGCCCTGTAGTGATAAACCATTCGCCTCAATATGGTTTTGTCCTTGTCAGCCTTCTCTAGTAGTCTCTCAAGGTGGATGTTGATACACTCGAGCCAAGACTCTCGGTCATTATTAATCTCTTGCTCTAATGGAGTGAGCTCAATCCTCCTATGTTGGGCAGCTTGGCGATTCTCACGGATGTTATGCAGCTCCATGATCTCATGCTGATCTTCGAGCTGTTTGTTCCTCTACTCCAAATACCTGATAATCAACTTGGCCCTCTCCAAATTGAGAGACAAGGATTGGATCTCCGTTTTCTGCTCCTGGACGGTCCTCCTAAGTTTGGCACTCTCCACATATGTATCATCATCATGAATGAGGATGAAGTCGGCCTCTTGTTCACCTGATGGCCCTTCGTCATGCATGGGCTTCTTGCCTCTGTCCTGTACCTGTGGTGCCGATGTCGAAAGTGAGGCCCCTTCCACCCCGGGTGGAGATAACACTCGCTTTGCTGCTGCAAACAAATGTCTACTACCTCTCTGATATGTGATGAATATTAGCATAGTAGCGGTTTGACTGATGTTTGAAACATGCTACTGCAAGAGGACAAGCCAATAGCTTTGTGAGTGTAGTGGGCTCCTCTCAGATGTGTTTTCCTCCCTTATGTGGTCTTCTCGGTGCATAAATTTCTTGGGAGGAATCACTCACTGTTTCCTCATACCTTTCATAAGCAAAATCAGTTTCCATATTTTCCATTGTTTGATGTTCAATGATGAGTATGAATAGATTTTATATCAAGAATAGGTGTTTTCTATTTGACGAATGAAATTGATGAGTGGGACTGTTAATCATCATGGATTTGGTTCTTCAACTTGTCCTGAGATGAACCACACTGGTTGGTTCGAAACGCGTCGACAAATGATTATTTATGTGATTTCGCCGAAAATTCTCTAAACGAGGGATTTTGTGTTGACAATAGGGTTATAAGGGAGTGATATGGTTTGGGGAATGATGATTAGGGTTTAGGGTAATAATGGGAATTTGTTGTTAGGGTTTAGGATTTTGGGGATATGGGGGTAGGATGAATGCGAATGAGAGAGGGGTAAGGATATGAAATGAGGGGAGTGTAGTGGAGGAATGTGAAAATAATTGCAGGGAGCAAACAACAACAATGAAAAATTTTGAAAACCCTAGATAGTTCTTCAATACACTGTGCAGCAATCTAGGGTTTGTCTTTTCACCTATTTACACACCATCAAGGAGGATGAAAAATCTTGCACTTGCACTTAGGGATGATTTAATTACTTGGAAGAATGAATTATTTTCAATTTGGAGGAATATTTCAATGAAATTCAGGCCTTTTAGCCCTGTGCGTCGTGCCAGTGTAAATTTACACTGGAAAATTTCTCCCAGTGCGTTGCGCTCCCTCTGTGTGCCATTCCTTTTTGCAGGAGCCGTTTGGAGGCCTTAACAGTGTCCAAATTGGGTGAAAGATATCTCGTTGGAAACTTCTTTGAGTCTACTTTCCAACGCAACTAGAATTTGGCAATTTGGAGTTCATTTTCCATATCAAAAATCAAATCTCCCAAGACTGGTCAAAATGTGCCAAATGAGGTTGCCTCAAGGCAGAGTGCTATTACAGTCAACTTTTGAAGGTGTTCCTCAACTCCAAATTGAGCTCATGATAGCTCATTGGAAATTTATTTGTGTCTAGTTATAATTTTACTCATAAAGCAATTCATTTGGCTAACTGAACTAGGAGAAAACGTGATTTTCCCAAGGTCACTTTAGAGGTGCATCAATTCTCCTGAGGCAATTGTATTTTTGACATTTCTCTAAAACCATGACATCTGTGTAAAAATTGAAGGAGGTTTTACTTCCTTGGTCTATTGTGGACAAAAAACTCTCTCAGTTTTATAAAATTCATCTTTTCTTTCTCATAAACATCATTTGAGTGAATTATTGAACCTTCCTCTGGCCTACAAATATTGTTGAAGCACTTTGAGAACAACAATTTGCAAACCCTAGACCTAATGACTGAAATGAGTCTTGTCCATTAAAAAATCAAACATTGACTGTCATGGATTTTAATAACTTTGATGAAAAGACTTAAGCCAGCAGGTACAAGACATGAGGGGAATGAACTGACGAGACCCTTCCGTCAGATTATGGCATGCCTCTAGCGGAATGCAGCTGAGTGGATGGAGCGAGACACCTAAAAATGAAATGCAGAAAGAGTTTTGATCTCTAACAGAGGACTGCCAAGACCAACTCTAACACCACCTATAATTATTGATAGGAAAAATAATCTTGGCTTTCAACAGTTTATTTAACTCAGACTTAATCTGGCTTTCCAAATTAGGATGAATTTTCCTCAATTTTTGCTAAACAGGTTTCTCATCAGAAGTCAAGAGAATAGTATGTTGAATAATAGAAGTGTCGTAGGTTTTAAGATCATCACAATTCTAAGCAAAGACATTCTTATATTGTTTCAATAGACGTATAAAAGCTAATTTCTCTTCTGATGTAAGTCCAAGACCTAGATTAATGTTTTGTGGTTTTGTGTTAGTTCCAAGATTGATCAATTCATACCTCAGAGTTGAAATCTGAAGTTTTGAATTAATAGATCGTTTAAATATATCTTTGAGGTCATATAAATATTCCAACTTAACTATGGATTTTGGTATAACATCGTTGGTAGTTTCTTGTTTCAGTTGGTCATCATGCTGGTATTCATCAATTATCTGGTCATCATAAGGGCCTTCTGAAGTAAGGAAACTTACGATATCCAGATCATTATTAAAGACTCTGTAGTTGGTGATATTATTAGGAATAGAAGGCCTAAAAATTGATTCAATGGAAAATCGATTTGGGTTGTAATATTCTAGTGGAATTAGCTTGGAAGCCACATTATCTAGGAGATCAGCACTAGAGTTTTGGGGTCTTGGAATGGGGGAAATATTAAACACTGTAAAATGTGAGGTTAGGTCTTGGACTAATGATTGATAGTGTTTCAAATGTCCTAAAAAATAGTGTATAGTATTTCTTACTTGCTTGATGACAATTTCAAAATCTCCAAACACTTGAAGGTATTTGATACTAAGACAAATTACTTTGTACAAACCTTGAACCAACACTTCATATTCAAAAGTGTTGTTCATGCAATTAAATTCAAGCCTGCATGCTAACATAGTCTTTTCTTCCTTTGGGCTAACTAATATGCATCTTGCCCCTACTTCATCATTGGATCAAGATCCATAAAAATATAATTTCCAAAATAAAGGTTCATTTACAGGTTTATCTACAAAATTCACACATTTAGAAGTGTCTGTTTGGGAATAATTCTTTTTTTGAGATACATCAGATTTTTCTATGAAAGGTGAAGTATGGGCATTGAAATTCCCTAGGAATGACTCAACATAATAGTCTCCAATTATATTGTTGCTATATGCTACTGGCTCATTTTCTCCTTCCGGCTTTGTTACTATATACTTTTGATGTTTCTCTTGGTCAACCCTAATTTGATTTGGCTTGCCGTTATAGGGAAGCCACATGTGAGACCATTCAGTTGCGAAGTAACCATGAAGTTTTTCTAACCAGTCCCTACTAAGGATTAAGCCATAGAATTCAAGAATATCAGAACAAGTATATCAATGATTTGACAAATTTTTAAGTTTGATGAAATTCTAATGGTTACTTGATTCAGTTCCCCAACAACTTCAACTTGAGACCGATATAATTGTACTATTTGTACTGCATATTTTTGAGGCTGAACATTTAACTTATCACAGACTGTTCGAGGAAAAATGTTAGATGAAGCACCAGAATCAACTAAAAAGTTGTGTAATTTCTTATTAAATACTTCAAAAGTAAGGAGAAATGGTGGAGTATGGGATTTAGATCTTCCACCAATTAGAGCAATGTCGGTTGGATCAATTTTGCTTGAAGAAGTGCTAGGGGGTCTTCCCATTTCTTGAGCAACCTGTGATATTACTGCGGCAGGAAGTGGTGTTGTGGGTACTACTTTGAGTTCTTTCAGAAGTAGCTTATGTTGATGTTTTAATTTACTAATCTCATGAAAGGTGATGTTTGCCCTAGTTTTCTTCATATCATCAATAATATTGTATTCGATTTCGTCAGAAACTATCAGAGTTTTAGATGAAGGTGAAGAATCCAATTAGGTAGGGTTTGTTTGAGTGGATTTCAGTGAATATTTCTTTCCTACGACTTTATCTCTGGGAGGTGGCATTGAAGCTTTCTGTTTTGAATTTTATTAGGGTGGGTCAAGCTGATTTCTACTTCTAGTCGCAACAGGTAGTGCTTCTTGATTTTCCTCGTTGGGAAGGATAAAATCCCACATCCCTTGTAATTCCGCTACTTCTTCATCATCTGTTTGTTCTTCATTTGAAACTTCTTCCTCATCTCCATTTGATTCAACGTTTAATATAGCATTCAAAGGTTTAGGATCAGTTGGGGAATTCCTTTTAAATGGTCTAAACGGTTTTTTGGAGGAAGTTTCTGCTACTTGTTTTTTTATGTCAACCATTTCATTAGACATGGTCTTAAGGACTTTTTGTAATCCTTCTAGATTAAAAGGATCCTTTGGTGATTTCTTCCTAGAGTCATCTCTGAAGGTTACTTTCTTAGATTTTCTTTCTTCTAATGTGTTTTTCTTTTCTATGGCTAGAATGCATTTTTCCACAACTATTTCTTCTTTCATATTTTCTGCTAACGTTGGTTTGGCATCCCTATCAATGAAGATGGTTGTGTTTGAAGGCAGAGCAGAAATGTACCATTCATTTTAGAACTCATCCCTAGGCTTGGATGCTGTAGGTATTTTATTTAATAACTTATTGAAGCAAGAGTTGAAGTCCTTAATGGGTTCTTTAGGTTCGGGTTTCAAATTGGAGAGATCATTGATCAGAGTTGTTGTAGATCTATCATCTCCAAATTTAGTTAAAAATTGCTCTTGAAAAGCATCCTAGCTATTAATAGAACCTTATGGTATTGAAGAGTACCATGATCCTACTGCTCCTTGTAGAGTATATGTGAATAATCTTACAACTGCATCTTCTTCTGCTACTCCATTCAAATTAATGGACAGCATGAAATTATTTATATGTTCTTCAGCTAGTAGGCCATTATCAAGATTTAATTTAGGGAACCATTTCTCTGGATGTGCTAGCAATTGAGATAAAGGTCTAGCCATTCTAACAGCTCCTAGGTTGGTCCATGTCATGGGAGGATTTTGTTCCATTGTTGGGATGTGAGCAGAAGAGGGTGTAGCAGTGATTGAAGGTGATTAGGTAGAGGAAGGTATAGCTCCTGTACCTTTGTGAATCGCAATCTAGAGATGGAAGGTGGATGTGTGACCTTGTGACATTATAGATGGAATGGATGTAGATGATGAAAGAACCTCACTATGAGATTCTGATGGTGTTTTCTTAGCTTTCTTATGACTTGGTAGAGGGAATTCGAATGGTGGGATTCCATGTTTTTCACTATGTGCTCTAGTTACTCGTTGAAATGGGGTAAATTTAGAAGTGACACTTCCTTGGGATAATTCAGATTCTTCTTGAGATATTGAAATCCCCTACAATTTATGAATAAAATATTGTACTTCAGGGGGTTCAGAAGAAGAACTGTCTAGCTTGTTTAGGATTTCAGCAATGGGCTGTGTATTTTTCTTTGCAACTTCTCGCTTGGGATTAGGATATTTAGAATGAAAATGAGAAGTTGGAGGTGATGGTGAGGGAGTTTTACTCTTCGAATGGGCTATAGATTTAGATTTACTTTCCATTCATAGTCAGGCCCTCCTTCTAGCGCCAAAAATGTTGAAGGCCCAAAAAATGTTGCCTCAACAATGGGGGATAACCACCCGGTCCAGACCTTGGTTGGCAGCTCCTTCTTCATTTGGAGTAGTGGCTCCAACTGGGGATGATGGGACCAGTTTCCAAATCTACTCTTATGATTGTGCAAATGGGGTGATGTTTGAGATTTGGAATAATACTTATCCTAAAAATAATCTAAATTAAACTAACAATCATGTGCAGTTTATTCTAATCTAAAACCTTATCTAAATATAACTATCCTGGGAGTAACGTAATATATGCGATCTACAATAATGTTTGAAAGAAATTGATAATAAATATTACTCAACTACGATGAGAAGTGAATCCATTTAATAATAATCGTTTCGTATAAAATGTTAGCCAAAACGATTGTGAGAGATATGTCGCATAAAAATCATTTAGTACTCAGCATAAACTATAGATTGCATCATACAGAAGTGTAGTAATGGCAATCAACAATTCAAATTTTCATACATAAACAACTTGAAGATAAGTTATTGCTTGACCTATAAATAAAAGGAATTAAGAGATAAAAGCACCATTAATAATATGTCCTATTCATATGCTCCAACAATATTGATCTACTTTCAAGTCACCCAACATCATCTAAGAGTACAGAAGTGCAATTTCAGTAGAAGATGTCAAATCAAGTAGAAAATAAATCATGTTTCATTAATTCCACTAGAACTTCCTCAAAGGGGCATAAGTGTATGCTTTGAAGAATGTTTCTAATAAAATTTCTGGACCCCTCTCTAAATGCATGAAAGGGGTTTAAATCCTAAAACTATAATGCTAAAAATAGATTATTACAAAAATAGTTTAGGAGGTTTAAACAACCTGCCTCAATTTATGAAAAAATAAAATCAAAATTAAAGCAAACAGGGTGCCTAACTATGCACCATTCGATCCTTCAGGTCACATATATCCACCATAGGCTTCATCTGTGTAGGCCAACAAACTTCATCTTTCAATTGTCCATTGAACATGACATCAGTTAGTTCTGGCATCATTTTCTCGACAGAGGTGGTTAGGCATCGCAGGGTCATCCATTGGCTGTGAGGCTTGACCAAATGTTGCCAATATGCCTCCCAGTCTAGCTTGGTATTTTGCCTTATCACTTCTGCTTTGTCTTCCATTGCTTGTTTCCATTGTTGATCGAGCTGTTTTGCATCTAGAAGGAACTCTGGAATGGACTTTTCTACTAGATTGGCACCATGAAAATTCTCATCTATATTTTATATGATAATGTTCACTACTGCTGCTGCATCTGCTGTTGCCTTTTCTGCTTCTTTAAGCCGAGAATCCCAGCTTGCAAACAAAATTTCCTTATGTGATTCTTCTATTTTGGGCAGGTCGGCTTTTCTCCCCTCCTCTGTATTTTTCCAGGCAATGTGATCAGAGACCTTTTTAAAGATCTCATCATATTCAAGACACATTTCTACGACTTGTCAGTGTATCACTTGTTTCGCAATAACATTTCTAGTGTCAAATATTCTGGCACAGTAATTCTTTCTGATGTGTCAACTGGGAATTAAGTGCGAGTGCTTCGGTGATAAATTGATCAAGTTTAGGATTGTATTTATGAACATTAATTATCGCTTTCACTTGTTCTTCCTTCTCGGCTAAGCTAATTCTATTTTCTATTTACATCTTTTCAAATTCTTGTTGAAGCTTGGCCAATTGTATCCTTGCCTGCTGGTCGGATTTAAGTTGCTGTAACTGTTGCTCTAGCGATGTTATTTTGTTTTCCTTATCTGTAAGAAATGTTTGGATTTCTGTTGCTTTATCTATGGTTGTTGTAGCATAAGCACCTACAAACTGTGAGAGTCTAGTTAAGTTGGCGGATGGATCAACTGGCGAGTCCTTCCATAAAACATCCATTAGTTCGTTTTTGGGGGTAGTAGAAGCTATAGAGTCCAATTTTATTTTCTTTCGTTTCCTTTTCACCACGGCCTGATGCTGTGGGATATAGAATACATCCAGACATTTCTTCAATTTTAAGAATTATCTCGGAGGTGGGGGTGATAATGGTATGCTCTACTTCTGGTTCATTTGTAGTTTCTTCCACTATAATTTCCAGAGCTGTCTTGTGTTGTAGTGTTTGTAGCTCTAGCACCTATTTCTCTATATTAATACTTTTATTAAAATTATCCCACTCTTCCTCTAAATCAATTACCGTGGGTTTTATTGGTTGTGCAAAGGTAGTAGGGATTTCAAGTTGCTTGCTGGCTAAAGTTTGTTCAACTATCTTTTGTGTAGATTGGGTTGTATCCTCGATGCTCCTGCTTTTACCATTCTATGATCAATGTTGCGATTCTCCGATATATTTTTCTTGAGACTCTACTCTAGAATCAGATTTGGATTTTTCTTTGGAGTCACCTTCTATAGTCATGTTTGGAGAAGGATCCCTTATTGGTTCAATTAATAATTGGTCCAATGGGACCATTGCGAGCCTTCTTTCTTTGGAACTGTAAAACTTTTCCAGATCTTCATGGTCAAAAAGTAGTTGGGCCATATGTTTCACCTCTAAAAGGTGTTTTTCTGCAAAAATATATCATCAAAAGCATCCTCCTCATTGGTGAATATTTTTATTTTCACCATGGTGGTGAAATTCTTGACTATTCCAAACGGGTCATACTTCCATCCAGGGAATTTAGGTAATTGCAGAGATAGCATGCTCTCTGCTTCTTTGAGTGCATGTCCCAGGTCATGTAGTACAAATTCCCTACACTGTACATAGAATGTAGGCCAAATGGACTTCTTTGACTCTTTCAATGTATGGCTCATTCCTCCCTCAGTAGTTGTCTGGTTGGCTATTTCCCTAGCCATCAATTTATCTGGAACATAATATGGGAGGATGTGGGGGGAGGTGATGCTACCAAAAACTATGATATATGTAAATGTCTCCTCCCCGAACCATCTGGGCACTAGGAGGATGTCAACTTCAACTTCTTAGGAAAATCTGGGGGTGTCTCGATTATACAACCACTTATAAATAGGGAGCATAACTCCATGGCAAATCTTGAAAAAATGTGGTTGAAAATTGGATTTCCACATGACCTTGTGGTAGACGTGAATGGGAAGTGGAATTTGAATAGTCCATTTCGATCCCATGATGGGGAACTTTGAACTAAAACAAATCGCATCCATAACATAGATCCGGGGTGAAAGATCTGATGGACCCTTGACTTCTCGTCTTGAATTGTTTGTCTAAAATATCTCCTTCATCGATAACCCATTTTACCATATCGATATAAGGGATTATCTTCGGCCGAGTAACTATGTGGTGTAAAAACAAGCAAGCCATCTCTAGCTAGAATCTATGAGGAATCTCGGCCATCAACTGTAATATTTGTTTCCATAATCCTTGGCTATTCCTCCTCCAATATGTTGTACATAGTCTCCCATGTAGAGGTTACTCCCTCTTTGTTGCATGTGGTGTCTGTGAATGGGGGAGTCATCTATATCTTCTCAGAGGCTATAGCCTTGCCTTTCTTCCCCATTCTTCTCAACGCTTGTTATTTAACCAGCTCAAAAAAGATAGAAAAGATAGATCAACGCCTTAGAATTCAGCCTCTTCAAGGGGGCAACCTCCTTTACATTACATAAATGAACAATTCTTGGATGATACAAATGAAAATACCTCCTT
>APFE030524414.1:0-10919 GCA_000404065.3 Pinus taeda
ATATGGGCTGACCCCAATTGATCTTTTGGTTGTTAATCTGTCTGCCCATAAGGCATTGACAAGTTTCTTATGCCAATTCTTTTTGTTTTCCTCCAACACCTTCTTTATCATGTTTACGAGGCTTTTATTTGAAGATTCATCAATGCCATTTCCTTGGGGATAATATGCAGTGGAATGGCCCAAAGTAATGTGGTTTGTGGCAGAAGCTGACCATCTTCTTAGATCTGAAAGTAGCAGCATTGTCTATTATTATTTTATCAGGACATCCAAATCTAGCAAGGATATTGGTCTCAAGAAACTGAATGATAGTGGAGTCATTTTCTTGTCTGCATGGGATTGCCTCAATCCATTTTGTGAAGTAGTCTATAGCTGTTAGAATCCATCTATGTTGGCCTAAAGATGAGGGGTTGATTTCTCCAATGAAATCCAAGCCCCATTGCTGAAATGGTCTGTCTGTTGAAATAGGCCTTAAAGGTAGTGGCAGTAACTATCCCTTTCCTTCAAACACTTGACATTTATGACATGAAGTGGTAAATTTCTTGACATCAGAGAAAACAGTGGGCCAATAGTATCCAGCTCTCAGTATCTTATCCACAGTGGACTTCCAATACAAATGTCCACCACAATCACCTGCGTGAAATTCTTCCATGATTTTGTTAGCCTCATCTTCAATCAAACAGTTTAACAAGATACCCTCATGGTTTTTCCAGAGTAGATTTCCCTCTATAGCACAGAATTTTAAATATTTCATTTTTAAGAACCTACACTTAGTTCTGGACAACCCTGGTGGAGCACACAGGTTTTGTAACACATAACAGATATCAGAATACCAGGGGGATTGTTCAAAGGCTACATTGATCTTTGGAGTCGCCAGCTACGGGTCACTATCCAGTTGGTTGATGTCCAAGGCTTGGAAATTTGTTTCAGACATTAATTTGGCCAAACCCTGCCCTTTTATTAGTTTTGTAGGTTTTATTTCAATATCAAATTCTAGAATTTTTGCAATCCATTTTCCTCTTCTACCCTCTAAGTTTTCTTGAGTAAGTATGTCTTTAATAATTGGGCTTGGTACATAGGCTATTACATGGGAATATAGGATGTAGATCCTAAAGTCCTTAATAGCTTTAACCAAAGCATATGCCTACTTTTCCATGATCTGGTACTTAAGGGGTGCATCTCTAAGAGCTTTACTAAAGAAAGCAATGGGTTTCTCATTTCCTTGGTCATCTTTCTGTAGTAAAACAGCAGCAATTGTGTGTTGGGAAGCAAAGGAAAATATGATGAATTCCCTATCAAATTGAGGGTTGGTTAAGACTAGGGTTTGAGTGAGGGAAAACTTGATACCTTCAAAATCTTGGTTTGCCTCTACTGTCCACTTTACTTTTGAATCCTTTTTAAGCATGTTATTGAGTGATCTGCTTAATTCAGCCAGGTTTGGGATAAATCTCCTTAGAAAGTTGATTTTTCCCAGAAAGGCTTGTAATTCCTTTATATTTCTTGGATGAGGCATTTGTGAGATGGCCTGGATTCTGTCTGGGTCGATTCTGATGCCATCTTTAGAAATGATGTGACCCAACAGTTTACCTTCCTCTAAACCAAACAAGGATTTTTTAGGATTTAAGGAAATTCCATATTTCCTACAAGTTGTAAATATCTGCTTTAGATGTTTCAAATGTTCATGGTCAGATTTGGAGAAAGGTGTAAGATCATCCAAATAGATGACCAGAAATTCATGAATCTCTTTGGCAAAAGCAATGTCCATTGCTCTTTGGAATGTAGCCCCTGCATTTTTCAACCCAAAAGGCATTTTGACATATTTAAAGGTTCCCCATAGGGTTGTAAATGTTGTTTTGTCTTGATCGTCAGGATGAACTAAGATCTGGTTGAAGCCTGAGAATCCATCAAGCAAGGAAATCCTTGAGGCCCCCACTACCCTCTGCAAGATGTGATCCATCTTGGGTAAGGGGTAATTATCTTTCAAGGAAACTTGGTTCAGGTTTCTTAAGTCAACACAGAGCCTTATTTCACCAGTCTTCTTTCTTGTGGGGACTAAGTTTGAGATCCAATCAGAGAATCTGATTGGTGCTATAATGCCTGCTTTAAACATTTTTTGTACCTCTTGTTCCATTGCTGGGAGGAGCATAGGATTGATTCTCCTCAACTTCTGTTTAAAGGGCTTTTGATCTGGCTTAAGTGGGATAGTGTGTTGTATTACAGAGGTGTCATAGGATTTTAGATCCTCATAACTCCATGCAAAAACATCCTGAAACTCTTTAAAAAGGTCAATGTATTTAGGCTTTTGGTCAGGAGGTAGTGCAGCAGACAGTTTTATGACTTTGGGTTGTCTAACAGTCCCAATGTTATGCTCTTCTATGGCAGTGTTTAGGGGCTGCAATTTAGGTTTGTTGGGAACATCATTGGAGTCAAAAATGTCTTCTAAAGGAGCTAAACCTATTGGAAGGAAATTGTCCTTCAATTGTAACACTTCAGTTTCATAATCAGCTATCTCTTCACATTTAATTTGTTGGATTATTTGTATGTTGTGTTTGTTGAAGATTGTAGGATGTAGTATTTGATTAGCTATTTTGGGTGATATTGCTTGGCTATTCTGTTCACCCTGTATTTGTGATTGACTTGCTGTCATTAGTCTTTGTGATTGACTTGCTGTCTCAGTGTCAATGTTTAGACCTAAAAACTCTTCCTGTAAGGTCAAGAAATTGTTTATTTGTGTATCATTATCAAATACCTGCCATTCCTTGACATTGTTTGGGACAGATGGTCTGTTTTTTATCTCGGCTGTGAAACAATGATGGGGCTCGAAAGGGAGCTTACAGGTACTTGCAAATGTAGCCAAGCTATGAGCATGAAGATTCTGAGCCCTAGGAATTTTGGCAATCTGAAATTTAGTGAAGGACTTTAGTAGCTTAGTAGCAGCAGACCTATAGGACCTCAGTCTTTTGTCATTAGTGACAAAATTGCCTTTCACCTATTGGATAACTAGGTCTGAGTCTCCCAGGATTGAAACTCTTATGGCTTGTAGGGACTTTGCTAGCTTGAGGTCTAGTAAGAGAGCTTCATACTCAGCCATGTTGTTAGTGCACCTGAAGTTTAGTCTATAGGCTCGGCCCTCTGCATGGCTGTTTTGTTTGTTATGCACACACACTCCAGCTCCTGCCCCTAATTTGTTGACTGATCCATCAAATTCTAGGAACCACATGATCTCTTGTTCTAGGGGAGGTTGCATAATATCTCTGTGGTCCGGATTTGTGAGTTGAAATCTAGTTTCTTGATCTAGTTTGACCTTTAGAACAGTCTTCTCATTTGATGGGATCAACTTTGTTTCTAGAGCAGCAGTTTGTTCATTAAAGTCCTGATCTTGTTTGAGTGTCTTGGTTTCATTATCATTTGATTTGTCCTCTTGAACACTTCTATCTTTTGACTCGACCAATGTTTCTATGTCAGGAGTTCCTTCATTGATATGCTAATCTGTTTTGATTGTCTGGATTTCTTCATTATTGGTGTGACCTGTATTGTCATTGAAAATGATATATGAGTCTATGTCAGAATGGACAGCATATATGGGGAAGTTTTGAGGCTTTTCTTCAGTGCTGACCATGTATTTCATGAGTGACTCTCTATATAGTCTCTTGGGTTGACAAAAGACTGTGATTGTGGCATATGACATGTCTAATTGAAGGGACCCTTGAAGTTTAGCCCCCCATGATCTTGACAATAACATTCCATATTTGGGTGGAATATCAGCAACGACAACATCCATCAAGATTGTTTTATTTGGGTATTGGACCAGGGATACACACAAGTCTTTTATCAAGCCTAGACATTTTACTTGGCTGGAATCAAATGAGAATAGGTCCTTATATGGCCTAGTAATATCTAGATTCAGCCTTTCCATGACTGATTTTGGCATCAGGTTATGAGAGGCACCTGAGTCAAACATTGCATTGTGTAGTATATTATCATGGATATGCAAGCTAACATAAAACGGTAGTATCCCTGTGCCTGCTGTTTTCCCATCAACCTCTGGACCGAACAACAATTCTGGGGTGTCATCCAAGACATTGACATTGTCTTTGTCTCGAGTGAGTTGGAGGGACTTCTTAATCTGTTGTTTGTAGATGTCATGTTTGGCTAGTTCTGCAAGAGGAATGGCTATTTTCAGTTTGCTAATTCAGCTTCCAAGTCAAAGGATTTTTCAGATTGGACCTTAGTGTTATGGATGACCAGCTTTTCTTTGTTCAGTAAGGTTTCTTCTTGATTCTTGTACTGATCTTGGGGCTAGTGTTTTTTATTCACCTATTGAGGCTTTTTACTTGGATTGGGCTGTACAGATGATGCAGCTAGCGGCTTCTGTGTTGAGGGAAGTTGTTCAGTAACTTCTTCAATGGTTACTTCCTTTGTGAGTGAATCATTTGTGTTCATTGGTTCTGTTACTATGGAACTCTTGGGATGAAGTCTTTCTTTTGTTTCTTTAGACTGTGTTATGTTTATAGTTCTACTTCTTAGTTTGTATTGTTTATGAACTTCATAAACAGCTGTGTCATAGCCTTGTTTGAAGTCAAATGACTCACCTGACTTGGTTTGGAATTGTTTAATGTTGTCCTCTTCATGATCTTCTTGACTTAGGAAGACTTGGTGCTCATCATCAAGGCCCATTAGGTGAATGTGGGTGTCATCCACTTGCTCATCTGAAGTGGATGTTTCAGCATAATTTTCCTGGAATGGAGGTCTTATCTCTGGATCAGGATTAGCCTTGCCCATATTAGGGTTTTGGTTTCTACTAAAGTTTGGGTTTCTGTTAGGGTTGTTTTGTGGTGCTTCCCATGATGACTTTCTCTCCACAGATTCTACCCTGTCACCCAACCTCTTCATACCAGATATTATTGCGTCCAATTTCTGGTCAAAGGCTGAGGGTTCCTCTCTGAAGGAAACTTTTTTTTCCAATCTTGCCCTGTTCCTCTTAGCAATTAGGTTTGCCTCAACTGTGACAGCAACCTTTTGTGCTTCTTCAAGGGTTTGAGGGGCTCTTTCTTTTAGTTGATAGGCCATGTCAGGGTCAAACCCATCAGGGAATTTGTATAAGGCTAAATCAGGAGGAGGTCTTAAGTTTTGGGGTATTGCATTGTATACATTATTGAACCTAGCACAATACTCCAACACTGTCTCTTGAGGACCTCTCTTAATCATGTCATATTCACCAAGTATGTGCAGGGGATCCTTCTTTTTCTCCCATCTATTGGTAAAGGCTTGGTAAAGCTCATCAGGGGTGGTAATGGTATTTGCAGGAAGTGACCTGAACCAAGTTCTGACATCACCTGTTAAGCTTTGGACAAAAATTCTCATCCTCACACTTTCATCATCTATCTCATAGTTTTCAAAATGATCCTGCATCCTCTTAGCATGCTGAATAGTAGAGTAAGGGCCAGTGGAGTCAAAATATGAGATTTTGGCTTGGTAATCCTGAGGTAAGGCTGCAGGATTAGCAGGTAGTTGCAGAGGTGCATATCTCATAGCCATATTCACAAGGTTTGGGGGATTGACAATGACGACTGGGATAAAAGGAACAATGGGTACAACAGGGGTAACAGGTATAGCAGAGCCTAGCGTGTTGGTCAAGGGAGTATGTGTAGGGGATGAGGATTTTGGAGGAGGGCTTTGAGATGTGGATGGAGAACTAGGGGAATTGGGGGTGGACTGAAAAAGAACCTTGATTGGAGTGGAGATGGGGTTGGGGTGAACTGTCTCTGGACTAAGGTCAGCAAGATTATCTGGTCCTTGCTGCTTCTTGATGAATTTAGAGATTGTATTAGGATTTCCAAAGACAGTGGGTGGGTTTGGGTCAGGATTTGCCCTAGTGTACCGAAGATTCTTCTTGGGAGGCAGTTTCTGAGCTGGTCTCTTTGAGTTTTTTAGGAAAATTTGTGTCTTGCAAGGACTGGACAAGATTTTGCAAAGGCTATATGTATCTCAAAATGAGTATAAAGATTAACTGAATCAACTCTTCCTTGAGGCTGTAAGCGTTGGTACAGAAACAACTTTAAAGGCTTCTTGACTGATATTCAGATTTTAAGTGTAATTTTAGCAGACATACAGTGTTTTCTAAATCCTGAAGAGGTCCCCAGTGGAGTCGCCATTTATGTTAACACCCAGGTTGTTCCCTATGACTCCCAAGGGAATACGGCCGGGGTAACCACTAACCAATCTTTGGACTACAGCTTCTAGCCCAGCTGTAATCAGAGAGGGCTCTCTCTTTAAGGTTTGTCTCTGTTCTGTGGAGATTTTAGGCTAGTTATGAAGTGAATTTTGGTTTATGTTTTGGTTGGGAGGATGTCCTTCTGAAACTTTAAAGTGTAGCTCTGCAGGTAAATTAGTCCGTTGGGCAATGGAGTCTTTGGCTGTTGGTTTCTTGAAATCCTGAGTTTGTTGCAGCTGGAGTTACAGGGCCGTTTAGATACTTCATGAAACAAACTTTAAATTGTGATGATGGGGTGCAAACAACCAGTGAAAAGTAATTAAGAATTTTCCCCTAAGCTGGGTTGTGAGAAAGGGATGTATTCCTCAGGAGCAAACTTGAATTCCTGAAACAATAATCACTGTGATGATATAGTGTGAAAGGGTAGCAATTAGGAATTACGCTTTCATTACTATAACTGAAGAAAAGACATTAAAAATAGCTTAGATTGAGTTCAGGGTAATCTGTGATCAAGTCTTGGAACTATTCTTTTTCCTTGCTATTAACTGTTAAACATAGAAAACATGAAAGATATATGAAAGATAACAAACACATAACAAAGAGTTACAAGAGAAACTTATTGAGTCATGAGATACGCAGGAATCCTGCAACTTTCAGCTAAACACCGGACAAGATCAAGGAACACAGAGCTTTGGAAATTCCATCATCCTTTGTATTACTTCTTTGAGAGTTACAATGAAAGAAAAGTAGAATGGATATGAACAATCTCTTACATCCAACGTCCAACCCCTACTAACTAATGCGAGCGGGAATATATAGAAGTGTTGCATACAAAATATCTCAGGCATTGAGTCATCTGAGAGGTAAAATATCTTCATTAACTCGTACAGAAATGGTAGATGAGAAGTTATTACAATCTTTAATGCAACATAAAGGCTCTTTACTCATGTCAGAACAATTTTGACCTTTGGAGCTCACTGAGTGGGTTGAGCGCTTTGTTATAACTGCTGAATGACGTGTCTGTGCAGCTCTGTCCTCCTGTAGCTTTTCGGCCCTGTCACCTATGACTGCCAGTGCTGCTGTGGTGGCTGAATATTTGTGCTGAGTTGGCTCAGCCCTTTTCTGCATACCTGCTGATGTGTCTTTATCCTCCTGTGTATGAAAACTTAAATATTTTCAAAAAGTAAAAACAAAATTACTGACTTTGATTTAACAGTAATTGTATCAAATTATTCCACACATCCTGTGTAGGCAATTGATGCCTCAAAATTGACCCCATGGTCTCATCTGCCTCTGTATACTTGTAAAAATGGGGAGGCTCATCAAACAATTGTGTAATTTCATTCATAATAAAAAATAAACTCTCCACCCTGTTGAAGAGGGTCTATCTTGTTGTTGGTCCTGTTTCTGCTGATGTACTAGCTATCTCTGCAATTTGATTTCCAGCAAAAGTATTCACTCTCTTGGCATATTTTTCATGTGAGAGCAGCCTTCTTGATGGCTCCAGCAAGCTAGGAAGACCCCTGTTTTGCAATGCCATGAACCTGTCCTTGAATTTGTTGATATCTGCTTGCATATCCTGTGTTCTTCTTTCCAGGGTCTGAACCAGGTTTCTTAATGTCAGGACCCTTTTGATCAGTGAAATGGTCTCAGTTCTGTTGCCAATTCTCATTTTGATGAGCTGGGAGCTTCTCTTGTAGTTCAGCACGTTTATCATTTTAGTGGCAATCTCAGGCATATTGCCTAGAGATGCCCTTGCCCGTTGGATCTCTCTATGTGCTTTCCCAATGAGCGTTATTTGCTCATGGATGGCCTCAATGTACTCCCACTGATCTGTGATGGACTGGCCAATATTGGCCCATAGGATCCTTTTGAACTCGGATGTCACCTTGTCCAATGTGAACTCCTTTTCTAGCTCAGTTATTCTCTTCTTGAGAGCCTTTACCTCCCTTTCTCTTTCAGCCACATTCTGCTTGGACTTGTCATATTTCTCATTGATTTTAGCCAGAGTGTCTTTGGCCTGATTTAACTCTGACATTTGAGACTCCAAGGCTTGAATTTCATTCCTCAGCTTTTGCATGTCAAGGCTTTCAGCCTGCTCTGTTGTTGGTGCTGAGGTGGATGGTGCTGCCTGTTGTGTCTGCTGGCTGGGAGGGGCAGTGGTTTGAGGGGTTTCCTCAAGATTTATTGTTTCTGGAGGAAGTTGTGAGGTTTGTCCTGCCTCCTTTTGCTGTAATGCTGCTTGCAGGGTAGCCTCTGATTCCTGCAGCTTCTCTTGGGTGTGGATGAGCTCTTTATATAATGTCATCAGCATAGCAGCTGCATCCTTATCTTATCTGAGCTGGGCAATCTCTCCTGTTTGAGGATGAAGAGTTGCTGGGATCTTTATCATTTTTCTCAATGTTGCCATATCAGCATCCCTCAGCTTTAGAATCTCCTGCACTGCCTTGACATCTTTAGGATCATGTCCAAGCTCTATTATGATTTCCTCTAGAGCTTTGATCCTGTTGTCTTTTGCTTGAGAGGAAGCCCTTTCCAGCTCAAGTTGTGTAGTGGTGTTATTCAGGCTATTTTGTAGCCTATAGTTCACTAGGGTTTTATCTGCCAAGGTGGCATACACCATCTCACCCGTTTGTTTGTGTAGTTCGATTTGATCCATTGGGTGAATGTCCTTGGACAGGACCTCAAGGTTGGTCTTGATATAATCAGCAGTTGACTGTGGTTGCTGCACTGCTGGTGTAAAATGGCTCATAATCATTTTACCCTCATGCGCATCATATGCAGACATGAGTCTTTGCTGGTTTGTGGGGGGCATTTTCAATCAATGATTATATAACTGTAGCCTCAAGGGTTCATTTCTCTTTTTAATGTCCTTGAATTGTTGCTTGATGCTCTTCTCGCCTTCCCTTTGCTGGGCTGAGGAGCTAACTTCTCATCCTGCTGCCCTATCTTGCTCTTGTTGGAAGGAGCTGGCTGAGGCCTCCATGCTGGGTAGGCCTGTACCTGAAGTCTGCCCTATTGGCATTTCTTCTTCAGAGAAAGGGTTTAGCCTTTGCCTCTTCTCCCCTTGAGTTGGTAAGGCAGTAAGGGGAGTCTCTTTGTCTCTTTTCCTGTTCACATCCTCTCTTTGTGGGGTTTGGAGGACAGAAGAATCAATCCTTGAATCTTGCTTGGGAGGTGCCATTTGTGCTGGCTGCTACTGTGTGGCCATTGGGGCCTCTCCTGTCTGTTCTCCCTGCCCTGGCTGCTCCTTTTGTGGTTGTTGTACTTGTTGGGGTTGTTGAGCCTGTGCCTGCTATACCTGTTGCTCCATCTCTTTTTCCTTGCCTTTACTGGGAGCTTGACTTGTGGTTTGGACTGCCTCCTGATGTGCTGTGGACGATGAGGTAGCTGCTCCTGCTTGAGGCTTTGGCAGAGAGAATACCTGTGCAGGAAGTTCCAAGTCAGCCAATTTCAGAAGATGTCTTCTTTCTCTCTCATTGAGTTCTTCTTGTGTGACAGGTTCCTCCAGTGTGCCCCTTTTCCATTTTGGTTGATTTGCATATTTTTCAATGTGAGGCAAACTTACATGGTAATAACTAGAGAGCCTATATTTGACCCTTCTATATGATATGGAGTGATTGGGGTCATAGGGTTTCCAGAGGAAACTAGTCTTCAGGACAAGGCATTCTAGCTTTCTATTAGCTTCTTTCTAGCCTTCCTCCCTTTTTTTCAAAACAAGGTGGCCCAATTGATTCTTAACTTTCAGCTGTGCCTTCTTGCCCTTGCCTGAGAAGTGTATCATATCAGCATTCCAAAATTTCCTGAAGTATTCAAGGGCAAATAGTCTCATGGGCACATACTTGGGCAATCTGTATGGGGGTAACTCACAACCATATATTCTGATTACGGTGTAGTTTTGGTAAAAGTACCAATCCCCAATGTTGTACACTTTGGATAACTGCAGGATTCTCTGCATCTCATCAGTCAGTATTGGAGGAGGCGAGCTTAGGAACAAGGACATGGATGGGTGAATGAAGAGGTCTATAAATTCATAGTAAGTGTATGGAGAGTAGGTTCTGCAATGAAACACTGAGCTCCAATACACTACAGACCTTGGATTTCCTTGTGCATCCATTCTCTTGGCAATGAATGAGAATTTCTCATGTTGATAATATAAAATCAAGTGGTAGACGTAGGAGGTGTATTTGAACACTTGACAGGTTCATGAACTGCTCATGCATCTTATCTGATATGTAGGTGGCATAGTCATAACAGATAGGGGTTTTGCCAGGGGCAAACATAGCCATCATCACCAGCACAATTTCATCAATATATTCCACTGATTTGTACCCCAAGATGGAGCTGATCATATCTGCAAGGTCTACACCCAATTGATTGAGGTAACCAGCAAAAATAGGAGGGTACTGCACAGTGTCAGAGTTGATAAACAATTGGTTGAGTTTTGTGATTTGTGCATCTGTCAGCATCTTAGCTCCTTGGTTTATCAGATCCAATAAAGACAGGGGAACCAATTTCTTCTGAGTCTTGAATTGTAGCATCTCTCTAATGGCCTCAGGGGTCATGTAGAATACAACTGAGCTTGAAGGGTCAAGCACAGCTCTTTGAGTGGGATCGTAGCAGACAGCACACAGATGAATCAGGTCAGGGAATTGGTTGACCTGAGGGAGCCTGAAAATTGGGAGGAAGGAATCCCAAATGCCTAATA
>APFE030524416.1:4605-31109 GCA_000404065.3 Pinus taeda
AACATGGTCTTCTCTCTAGAGACCACTAGATTTTCTGCTCCATTTTCAGGAACCATAGGACTATTGCACCCGTCAACAACAATGCTACCTTGCAGCTTGTAAAGAGTTCCAATCCGAACTCCCCGTATCAATACCAGTGCTCCTCGAACCATCTTGCAGGTATCCTTGTCGAACACTGTCTTTACACCTGCAACATCCAACTTGCTTACAGAAATCAGATTTCTGGCCAACGCAGGAATATGCAGAACACCCGGAAGGGTTCTAACCCCTTGCAACTTCAACTTTACTTTTCCACGACCAATGGTTCTAGCCTTCCTATCATCTCCTAAGAAGACATCACACCATCGTATTTCTGATACTCGCAGAACCATCTCTATGGGGAGTGAAGTGAAAGGATGCACCTGAGTCAATTAACCATGCCTCATGATCTACATGTGTACTTGAAGAAGCCAAGTACACATCCCCACCTTCATCTGAGGTGGTTTTCGCCTCTGCAGAAGGAGCATCATCAGATCCTTTCCTTTATCAGGAGCTTTAGATTTACACTCCCTTCTAAAGTGCCCTTCCTTTCCGCATTTCCAGCACACCACCTTTGTAGGTTTTCCTGGAGATTTAGATCTCCCTCTAGATTTAGATCTCCCGCTCGATGACTTATTTTTGTTTCTGTTCTGGGACCGTCCTCGTACAGACAAGGCATCACCATTCTGGTTGTCCATATTTTTCCGTCTCATCTCCTCCGTCAGCAAGGCTGAGACTATCTCATCAAACTGCAAAGCAGTTGCATTGCTACCTATTGCAATAACCAGACTATCCCACGAATCTGGTAGAGAACACAACAAACTGATGCACTTATCTTCATCTGAAATTTTAATATCAACAGATGCTAACTGACTTACCACAGTATTAAATGCATTCAGATGCTTTGTCATCGAGTCTCCATCTTTCATCCTTAGGTTATATATCTTTTTCCGCAGGAATAGTTTATTCACTAGAGATTTAGATTGGTACAAAGTCCCTAACTTGTCCCACAAAGCCTTTACCATAGCTTCCCCTGATACATTCAGCAATACTGAATCTGAGACACACAATCATATTGTGCTCTTTGCCTTTTGATCCAACTTCTTCCATTCTTCATCAGACACTCCCGTTGGTTTAGTTCCCATATCTACCATGATCCAGTGATCTTTATCCACCAATAGATCCGCCATCTTGAGTTTCCACAACTCAAAACTATGACCATTAAATTTCTCAATCTCTATCTTTCCACTGCTCGCCATCTTCTTTCACCACCAGAATCGATATCGCAGATCTCCCACTGAACAAGGTCTACCACAGGCCCGAGTGAAAACCCTTAGCAACAAAGGTGTCCCCTTGAAGCCAAAACAACTCTGATACCAAATGTAGGTTTTAACCCCATACAGAAATTACCTACATACAAATTCTTAAACACATAAAATAAACAATGGGAGAGCATAACACATAAAACACATATACACAGAGATTTTTCCCTAGATCCCAAAGCTAGGACTACCAGCTTGATACACATCTATACATGCTGAAGTATCCAATACCATGGACTGAAAACCATCGCATCCAATACCATGGACCGAAAACCACTGCGTCAAAAAACATGTTCAAAAATCATGCACAAAACCATAGGTGGGTCCGCCCAACCTAACATAGGGTCCAAAACCAAAATTTTTTGGGGCGTTGCCCTGAACCCCATAAAGTGGGGTTACGGGTACCCCTCAAACCCCCTGTTAACTATGTGGAAAGAATATAACACAACCCAACATAATCAATCAACAATAGAGTGACCATAGAATGAAAAATCGTAATATCCTCACTAGGCTCCAAAATTCGAGTGTAGGAAAATTTTTGGAGGGTGTTGATTGCAACGTCAACAGAGTTGAGACATTCCAACTCCCAAAACATCCACTTTTGAAGTCCACTTTTGATTTTTTATTTTTCACATGGACCATTTCTATGTTGTTAAATATTATTATTAAAAAACAATTAGTTCTTCTTGAGCCAATTGTTCTACTATTCTTTGGCTTTTAACAATTCTTAATGCTACCTAGTCAAGTATAGTAGCATTCCATACTTCGATCTTAGCAATGTATCTTGAACCTTGAAAATTATATGAACCCTTTTTTTCTTTGGCTTCTCTTCCTTTTGGATTGTGGTACTGTATGCATTTTCTCAATGTTTATAGAAAATGATCATGTTCATCACCTCCTCTAGTATGCCCTTCATTATTTATTGAAGAAATAATTTGTTATTGATGTAAAATGGAGATAAAAATAACATAGGCTTAAAGAGGATTTTAAGCCCTTTCCAATGAGTATTTACATGCCTCCTAAATCCTCCTTGTTAAAGAGAAATTGAATTTAAAATTTGGAAAATACCTATTTTTTATCTCTATCAAGTTCGCCTACATAAATATAAACCGATCCCCATCCTTCCAATGATATGTGTTAGTTCAATGTGATTGGAAAAGTATATATAAGCAACTAGTCTCCTCCATTTTACTTTAAACTCGTACAAGAAAGAAGCAAGAGAAGTTCAGATCTGCAAAAGGAGTTTATAGGTTCATATCTCATTAACCTAGGTGTATTTGGAAGAAAATAAAATTGGCATTTTTGGTTTTGTTTGCTGGTTAAGGGTTATTAAAGTTTTTTTGGTTTATATATTGAAGTAAAATTTCACTTATCATTAGAGAAAGTTTCAAATCCTTTTTTTGCGTCTTAAATTTTAATCCCTTGACAGTTGATATTTCAAGTTACTTATAGTTTTTAATTTAACCTCTTGAATACAACATATCTCGACATTGTGGTTGCAACATATTCAACCTTCCTATGGAAAATTTTAAACCTGAGACAAGTGAAAATTTTGGCTTGTAGCAAACCAAAATTCTGTAAATTTCAGCCTTGTGAAAAAGTAGACACTAAGGCTTGTGAAATTTGGCCTTGAGGCCATAATTTAGGCCTCCCTCTTGTGGCCTGTGGTATTACAATTTGGGACAAAGTTTCAACCTTCTATTACAAAGGAAAAAAGAAGGTTTCATACCTATGTTTTGAGTAGACTTTGGTGAAATTCAGAATATATTTTGGATCCTCTCTTGGAGCAGACTTTGACCATCTCTTAGTGCAGACTTGAGGGATCATTGAAGTAGTCTTTCAGGAGTGCCTTGGAGCAGTTCCTTGAAGCCATATTGAAGCAAACTTGTAGCCACCTTAGATAAGCCTTTAGAATATATCTTTGGAGGAGTTCTTGAAAAATTTTGGAGTATTCTTGAAGTATTTTGAGGCTAATATTGGATCATACCTTGAAGTGTGAAGAAGTGTCTTTTGGAGAAGTATTGAAGAACTCTTGAGAAAACTTTGTAACCTTCATTGAAGTAGAACTTGGATTGAACTTTGAAGCATATTGGAAGTGGACCTTGGAGAATCCTTTGAGCTATCATTGAAGAAGTGTTTGAAGTAGTTAAAGGTTGGAGCCTTGCTGAAGTATTGAACATGTTGGAGCCTTATTTTTTTTATAGTGGATTGCATTCCTCATTTAATGTTGGAGACTTGTGAGAAACCATGTTGGAGCTTGGATTTTTATTTGAGGATTGGAGTCGTCATTCAAGGTTGGAGCCTTGAAGAAGTCATATATTTTTTTGTAAAGGTTAGAGCTTTAATTTTTGAAAAGGAGGATTAGAGTCCTCACTCTCTTCATTAATAAAATTATGTTTTGTTCTACTTCTTGTGTTCTAGTTTAACTTATGATAAAAATATTAATTAGCATAATATAAAAATTGAAAGAAATACTGAATCACCCCGCCTCTTAGTATTTCCAACAATTGGTATTAGAGTCATTAATGGGTCCCATCAATAGGTATATATTGAGGTCCATTTTGTTACCCTCCATCCCTTAAAACTCTCCTTTTCTCACATTAATTCACATTTTTAGCCATAATATTCTTAGTAAGAAGACTAGAGGGTGCTTGTCATATTACATGGCCTAATGTGATTATTATGTAGGTGAAATAAGCATTTTTGGAGATATTTACTACGCAGGGGCTTGGTGGAGACATCCAAAGAAAATATAGTGGGATTTTCCACTTCATTAACTCTCCAAATTGGCTTGAGATCAAATATTCCTCACCAACAACTCGAATTCACTAGCATCCAAGGAACTTCAGTATATGTGAAGATCAAAGGGAACTAGATCCACCAATTTTAGGATTTTGGAAGGGAGAATTCCCCCTTTCAAGGTAGATTCCCCTCAGATACGTTTTGTATAAATAAATCATCCTAAAGGCTCATTAGGATTCGAATTTATGTTGAATCTAGGAGTAGCTACTATGAGCCTTGTGATCGGTACTATTATTTTCATCTTTTATATGATGTATGTGACTCTAATTTTCTATCAATGAGAAGTTCATTGTTGGCCTCCATCTGAGTTAGTTTTGTAGGGATGAAACCCTTAGGTGTGGGCCCAACCCAAAGGATTTAGTCCATTTCTTGTATTATTTCCTTTTTCTTATTCACGTAAGTGCATTTATTCTCTTGTTTAAGTAGGAATTACATCACAAAACATGTAGTTGCAGGTTTTCCTATCACCTCTCTTGTGGGAAGAGTGATTGGAAGATATACAACAACAACCCAAAAACATGTGTTTATGATTTCTTGGAAACTGTTAAGTGTTGGTTTATCATCCCTTTGCATGCTTGGTTTCTGTAACTTATAAGTTAGGATCATTTGTCTAGAAATTAGAGTTGTGTTGTAGGGTAGAGTAGATTTTAATAAAATTCAAAATGTCTTTTCCATGATAATTTACTTTGTTGTAAAATTGATCATTTGATGCATGTGATTGATGAGGCTACATGGATTGTGTTGAATGGAAGGGGAGGGGCACACTCTTCCACATCCACTTAGACCATCCCATCTCTCTTCTGTACACTTCACATTGATTCCAAAATTTTCCACCAAGGTCACTCTTCCAGGGCAAAGGAAGGACACTGTCGGCATAAACTTTGGTGCAAGATAGGCCTCTGAGGGGTACTAAGCTTGGAAAAGGGGCTCTCACACCCTTAATTCACCTTCATTTACCTTCATACATATTCCTTCACCTTAAAGATACCATTATTATCCTCAAAAATATCTTGGACCTCGTCTTGTAGCAAAACAAGGCCTCTTGTAGCAAAACAGGGCCTCCTGTAGTGCTTCCTATAGTAGTCCTATATATTTTATTACTTTGACTAGATCCACTCCAGAATTTTAGCCTTGCATTATGAAGTTGAATAATGGTCCTCAAGCTCCAATTTCATGATCAATGAAGACTCTAAGACCACTCCAACCCCATAATTTCCTCACTGCAAGAATATGACAACAAGTAGAATTAGAATTAGCAATTTTTTTCCATAGTTGTGTTGAAGATTGAATTCCTAATTTTTAAAAAAGTTGCAAATAGATAAATGATTCGTGGAAATAGGCTATTGATCCAATTAAGTGTGCAATTATATGTAGCATGGTTTACTTATGCAACTAGACTAACCTCTTCCTTTCATGCAATTTCAATTAGCATTTACATTTAATGAATGGCATTTTCATTTATGTAGTTAGAATCATGTTCATTTCCTTGAAACTATGATATGCTTACATAATAAATTCTCTTTTTAGTTATTTGAAGGAGCACTCTTTGAATGCCTTGATCTGATCTAATGACTAAGTGTGACATGAGTAGGACCTAACCTGTTGTGCATATAGCACTGTCACCTCTAAGTTTGACGAACCCCCGGGTTGATAATTCAAGTTGAGAAGCCTTGGGAGTTGCAACATCCTTGGTGCAATATCAAAACTCATCACATTTTGGCATTGTTCCTGGGGAGGTGTCTAAGTAGGTGTTGTTTCTACTTAAGAGTTGTTTTCTTTGTGCTTTACATTACCTTAATGATTGGAAAATTTCCAAAAAAAACAAGAAAAAAAAATAAATTTAGTTATTTCATGCCTCATAGGAGTATGGATAGTTAAGGGAAATTCTTACCAAAAACCCCCACCCCCTCGAGCATTCAACCTTTGTTCTTATTTGGTGATTGTGAACTTCCCTCTTTGACTACAAGGGAGTTAGAAGACCCTTTAAGTGAGTAACCTGGAACCCTTGAAGAATCCATAGGGGAAGAAGAACCTATCTCACCTACCCAAACCATGGCTGAGAATAGGAATAATGAGATTTTCCCTATCAAATAAACCAATGGAGAAGCCAAAATGGAGAATATAAGCCTGCTTCTCTTCCACATTTCCATGTCCTAACCTCTAAGGTTCCTATCACCTTCATGTTTGATTTTTCTATTGTATGTACGACCTATGACTATGCCTATGATAAATAGAAGCTAAAGTTGTTTCCATCTACCCTCAAGGATGTTGCATTGTGCTGGGTTATGAGTTTACTTGGAGGTAACATCACTGCCTAGGTTCAAATGCAATAAGCCTTCAATAATAAATACAGGGATTATTATAGGTCAAAAGAAATAAGAGAGGAAATATTTAGGACAACCCTTGGGCTTGATGAATCGTTAGAGAACTATAAGGAAAGGTTCCAAGTCAATTATAGGAGGGATAAGTGTACCCTTGATCATGAGTTACTCAAGCTAGTTCTTCTCTTGGGGATCAAGGAGGATGTAATGGAAGCCATCAAAATGCTATCTAGAGGATATATCTACCAATTGCCTCATGATGACATCAAAAATATATTCAAGAATAATGTTAGGGCTGTCAGGAAAAAGGGTAGGTCTAGTCAAGGCTTGGTGATTTCATCTCCCTCTACAATAACCATCAAACATGAGATAGGAAGTATGTTGGAAAATTTTAAGAGTGAAATGTTGCATACCTTTTCCATGTAAATGGATACTATGAAAATTAAAAGGAAGAAAAAGTAGAGAGGGCACTAACTATATTATTCCCTATATGCACTAAGAGACACCCTAGGAATGAGTGCCCATTGAATGTCATAAAATTATACTATGTCCGTGAATAGAACCATGCAACAGATAAATGTCCCTCTCTGCTAGGTTTGAAGGCTGTATACCAAGGGGCAAAGGGTGGTTTACAGAAACTCTATTTCAATAACCAAAGAAGACCTTAAGGCCCTCTTCCATATCAACTGGGCATGTAAGGTGCACACTATCCTCATTTCAATTGAAATCAGACTGTACGTTTCCAACCTTGGTACCCTTATGCTCATCCATCATGGTCTACACTACCTCCTTGGCCATATAATCCTTAATATACTCCTTAACATATTAACCCTCCTTTCCAACCATATCCACCCTAATCTTCCCAATGGGGCAACCCCTCACAATGGTGGAGGCTCAACCTCCTACCCTACTGCCTCCACCTCAACCTCCTACTCTACTGTCTCCACCTCAACCTCAACCACAACTCCCTTATCATGCATAAGAAACCTCATATGTTAGCTGAACCCATTCCAAACCCAAATAACCAGGTACGATAGGTTTATAGTGGGGAGAAATCCTATCCTGCTTATGCTATGGAAATACAAGAGATGAACCTTTGGTTTGGGAAGGTGATCCCAAATAATCAACTCAACATGAGTATCTTGAAGAAGAGAAGGAGGAGAGCACCTCTCAAGCCAATGCGCCTCCTTATCTTGAAAGGTTGGTCCACCCTAAACAACACACCCCGGAAGTGTCTAAACTTCTATGAGAGTTGAATAAATTGTGTGTCAAGATACCCCTTCTTCAGGCCATCAAATATGATCCCATTTAAAACAAACTTATTAAGGAAGATTGTTTCAAAAGGCCTAGGAGGAGAAGAAGAGATACCCCCACTATCAATGTTGTGGGACAACTATATGATCTAATTATCGGAAGAGTAATATCACCAAATAATTGTATGGTAGCCTAGTAGTGGAGGTGCACATTGATGGCATTATAGTCCCCATTACCTTGATTGACCTTGGAGCTGTAATCAATGTGATGACCAGGGAAACCATGGTGAAGCTCAACCTCCAAGGGGCATTGAGGAAGACTACTAGAGTGATGCAACTTGTAGACAAATCCATAGTAGCTCTTGAAGGAGTTATTGAGGATGTCATGGTATCCATTGACTTCTGAGAGTACCCCACCGATTTATTGGTCCTCTAGCCTAAAACCAATTTTAATGGATATCTTCTCATCTTAGGAAGACCTTGGTTGACCATTGCTAATGCCTACATTAGTTTCAGTGATGGGAACATGACCATTAAGAATGGGCACCTATCAAAACAACTTGTGTTTTAACCTCCTACTCAACCTTCTATTGAGCATGATTTTCCCTTGTTGTTAGAGGATGAGGAAGAGGAAGAATTTTATCAAACATCCCTCCACCTAGTCTGCAATTTAGATACTATTAAGGGGGGGTGGGGGGGGGTGGGGGTGGCGCTTGATGAAGATGATCTTATTGACCATGTCTTATAGAACTAGCCCCCCACTTTCATGCTAGTTGATGAACTGATGAAATAATATGAGAGTAATCCTTGGATTGATTTGTGCTCTATTGAATCCAACCTAGAACATGTCAATATTGTCAAGATTGGCTCATCCATGACCCTAAATAGCAACCCCTCTCTCTCAGTTGAATAGGAAGAAAAATTATGCAGTGTGCTGAGGAAACTCTTAGATGCTTTTTCTTGGCATTATAAGGAAATGAAGGGTGTGCATCCCTCAGTCTATACCCATCATATCTATATAAAAGAAGGATGCAAGCCTATGCACAAACCTTAGAGGAGGATGAACCCATCTCTTAAATACATTGTGAAAGAGGAATTACAAAAGCTACTGGATGCAAGGTTCATATACCCTATTTCATATAGTGAGTGGGTGTCCCCTTTCTTTATAGTTCCCACAAAAAATAGGAAGTGGAGGATTTGTGTTGACTACCAAGAAATCAAGAAGGCTACAAAGAAGAACCATTTCCATTTACCCTTCATTTAATAAGTCTTAGATGTCCTCGTAGGGAAGAAATTCTTCTCCTTCCTGGATGGATTCAGTGGGTACAATCAAATAAAAATCATTTCTAAGGACAAAGATAAGACCACATTCACATGCATTTGGGGTAACTTTGCCTACAGGGTCCTTCCATTCGGTCTGTGCAATGCCCCTACCACCTTCCAGATGTAGTTCTAAGTATCTTTGTTGACCTTATTGATGACACTATAGAGATATACATGGATGACTCATTCCTTATGGATGTGATTTCCATAAGCTCTTTCTAATCTATGCAAAATCCTAAGGAAATGCATCGAGTCCTGAGAAATGTGAATTTTTTATGAATTTAGGGGCTATCCTTGGCCATTACATATCCAAGGAAGGAATACAGGTTGACCCAAACAAAATTTGTATAAATAAAAGGGTCCATGTTCCTAAAAAACAAAGAGATGTCTAGAGCTTCCTTAGATTAGTTGGGTATTATAGAAGGTTCATTAAAGATTTTAGTAAATTGGCTTCACCCTTGTTCGAACTACTAGATAAATATTTAGACTTTTGTTGGACAAACCACTGTCAAGAAGCCTTTGAAGTGCTAAAATAAAATTTGACCACTGCACCCATCCTTAGAGGTTCCAACAGGGCATTACCTTTCCATATACACAAATATGGATCATATAAAACTATAGGGGATGCCTTGGGACATGTTGAAGACAGATTGTCTTATGCTATCTATTTCATCAGTAAGAACCTTTTTAAAGGTAAGTTAAATTATATAGTCACTAAAAATGAACTCTTGGCTATGGTGTATTCCTTGAACAAGTGTAGGCATTACATCACTGGTTACAAAAAATTTGTTCACATTGATCATGTAACCATTAAGTATTTAATGAATAAACTTGATGTCAATGCTAGGATAATTAGATCGTTGTTATTATTGCAAAAATTTTATTTGACTATCATTGACAAATTAGGGAAAGAGAATACGGTTGTAGATTTCTTGTCAAGACTAACCTTGCCCATAGAAAAGAAAGAAATGGTAGACAAATAAGTCTGACATGAGCATCTCTTTTCCATCTCAGTGCTTTCTCCTTGGTTTGATGATATAACCAACTACTTTGTTGCTGGGAGGTTCCCTCCTAACCTAACCTCTAAGGATAAAAGCAAGATTGTTAGGAAGAGTGACCCATTCACTTGCATTGGAGTAAATCTTTTTAGATTGGGGCCAAATCAGATCCTAAGGAAACATGTGAGGGAAGAGGAGGTTTTTGAGAACCTGTTAGCATGCCATGATGGACCTTGTGGATGCCACTTTGTTGCTAAGAGGACAACCTTCAAATTTATACAAGTAGGATACTATTGGCCTACTTTACGTCAAGATTCAAGGAGGTACACCACCAGGTGCGATCAATGTCAAAGGATGGGTAAGCCCACACCTAAGGATGAAATTCCCTTACAACCTCAAGTGAATTTAGTTCCATTTGAGAAGTGGGGAATGGATTTCAATGGGCCCATCGATCCCCCATTAGGACATAAGAAGTATATCATTGTGTGCACTGATTACCTGACTAAATGGGCTAAAACCAAGGTAGTTAAGGCAACAAATGAGGAAAAGGTGGCTGATTTTCTGAGGGAGAACATCTTCCACATGTTTGGTTTTCCAGGAGTGTTGGTCACTGACCAAGGAACACAATTCACATCAAATCTGAATGAGGATCTCATGAAACAACACCACATAAAGCATAGGACATCCACTACCTATCACCCTCAGGAAAATGGGTAGGTGGAGGTCAAAAATAGAGAAGTGGAGAACATTCTATAGGTTTTAACCCTGTACAAAAATTAATTTCATATGAATTCTAAAAACAGAAAATAAACAATGGTGAGAGTATAAAACATAAAACATATATACACAAGGATTTTCCCCTGGATCCCAAAACTGGGACTACTAGATTGATTTTTCATTATGTTCCTTTCAATGTTACAATACATATTTATACATGTCAAAGCATCCATAAACCCCAATCCATTGACCCTGGATTAGAACATAATTGTAGTTCCCTTAACTGGATCTACATAATATCATGGACCGAAAACCATCGTGCCCAAAACCATGTGTGAAATCCATGCACAAAACCATAGGTAGGTTTGACCACCTAATATAGGGTCCAAAAAACATTTCCTAGGGCCCTGCCTTAAACCCTGTGCAACCCCTGAAAACACCCAACGCAACATACAAGGGGGTTATCTCCCCCCCTACACATGGGCTAGTCATGGAAAGAATATAACACAACCCAACATTCTCCCAATTGTTTTTTTCTTTCCACAGGAGGCCAAAAGAGAGCTTAGTCATTGATCCAACCCTGCAACACCCATTGTTTCTCTACACCAAGAGAACTTCTCAGTGCTCACAAATTTTTTGAACGCTTCTGCAGTATTCTTCAAAGTGCCCACCTTTACTAGCAACACCTCCTTTACCATATCCCTCACAAAGTGATATTGAACATCAATGTGCTTTTTCTTTGAATGATAAGCAGGTTTCTTTGCTAGGAAAATTTCACTTTGGCTATCACAGCCTATCCTTATAGCTCGTTGTACTAACACTATACTTGAACACAATCTCTGCAACCAAATTGCTTCCTTGCTTGCATGAATGGTTTCCATGTATTCTTCCTTTGCAGTTGAAAGTGCCACTATAGATTGTCTCTTACTCATCCAACTGAATGTACCTCAAAATAGGCTAAACACATACCTACTTGTAGATCTTTTCTGATCTAGATCTCTAGCCCAGCCTGCATAAAAATCCAATGTCCAAAACTCTGTCCAATCCTGATCTTCCTTGGTAGCACAAACCATAATCACTAGTGCCATGCAAATACCTAAAAACCCACTTCACTGCTGTCCAATGCTCCTTCCCTAGTTTTGACATAAACTTGATCTAGTATAGACCATTGCATACCTCAAGCTACCAACTACACTTTCATAAACACGGGACATGTACACTTCCTCTTCTTGTGTCTTGGGACAATATTCAACAAATAAATTTACACCTACAAGAATAGGAACCTTCAATGGTTTACTATCTTGCATATTAAACCTTTGCAGTATTGTCTTGACATACTTCCTCCGGTTTAACCAAAGCTTCCTCTTTGCTCAATCTCATTTAATTTCCATGCCCAAAATATAGTTTGCAGCACTAATATCTTTCATGTCGAATTTGGAGGACAATTGGGTCTTCAAATCCTGGATAATTTCTTTGTTGTTTCCAACCAGCAACATATCATCCACATACAAGACCAGATAGACAACACGATCACCAATTAATTTAAAATAGACACAGTGATCTTCTTTGCTTCTGGTGAAGCCCCTGTATAAATGTATCAAATTTCTGATACCAAATCCTTGGTGACTGTTTTAATCCATACAAAGACTTTTTTAACTTGCATACCAGTTCTTTCTTACCCTTCACCACAAAGCCTTCAGGTTTCTTCATGTATATTTGTTCTTCCAGATCCCCATGAAGAAATGATGTCTTCACATCCATCTGTTTTACCTCAAAATCAAAAGCAACAACAACAGATAAAATTAATCTAATAGAAGGTACTTTGGCAACAGGAGAAACAATATCACCAAAATCAATTCCTAGCACCTGGGAATAACCTTTTTCTACCAATCGAACTTTGTATTTCTCCACCTTTCCTTCTGCATTCATCTTCTTCTTGAACACCCATTTGCTACCAATGGGTTTCCTTCCAGTTAGAAACTACATTAGATCCCAAGCCTCATTTTTGTGCAAAGATGCCATTTCATCAACCATGGCCTCTTTCTAGAGTTTTCCATCCTCTAAATCTACTGCTTCCTTCACAGTTCTGGGATCATCATCAATAATAGACAAAGAAAAATTTGAACAGAAAGAAGATGGAATTTACGTTTCTAGCTGCCTTCTTTCTCGAATTGATCTTCTTACAACTGGAGTTTGTGTCTCTTCATCTTTTGATTCCTCTTCTACTATAGAGTCTAATTCTTCCTCCTTTCTCTCAAACTCTATCTTCTCAGGTTCCTTTGGTAGAATTCATGTTTAATAACATATTTCACCTCTCTAAACACCACATCTTGGTTGTACACAACCTTCCTTTTTACTGGGTTCCAAAGCTGATAACCTTTTAAACCATCCTTATACCCAATAAAGATGCACTTTTCAGATTTACTATCCAACTTTGTTCTTTTCTCCTTTGGAATATGTACATATGCATCACATCGAAATACCCTCAGATGTGAAAGAGAAGGTTTCTTACTAGTCCATACCTCTTGTGGAGTCTTATCCTCCAACGTTGATAAAGGTGATCTATTGACCAGGTAACATGCAGTCTCGACCATCTTCGCCCATAATTCCTATCCTAACCTGACACCACTAAGCATGCTTCTTTCCCTTTCCATCAACATCTTGTTCAATTCTTTCTGCAACTTAATTTTGCTGAGGTGTGTATGGAGTATTCTTCTATCATGATATACCACACTTCTTACATAACTCTTCAAATTCCTTCTTGCAAAATTCTCCACCGTATCTATCCTCAACACCTTTATCTTCTTCTCTGTCTAGTTTTCAACCAAAGCCTTAAATTATTTAAATCCATCAAAGACTTCAGATATATTCTTGAGGAAATATATCCATGTATTCCTCTAGAAGTCATCTATAAATGATACATAGTACACAAAATTATCGAGTGATGGAACCAACACAGGTCCAAACACATCACTGTGCACAAGCTCTAATATTTGTTTTTCCCTCTTACCACCAGAGGGAAACTCTTCCCATATACACAATTTTCACATAAATCAAAATACAGAGAGATATTAGACATACCTTCTATCATACCTTTACCATGAAGTATTTGAAGACCCTTCTCACCAATATGTCCAAGCCTTTGATGCCATAGCATGGCCTTTTCTCTAGAGACCACTAGATTTTCTGCTCCACTTTGAGGAACCACATAACTATTGCACCCATTAATAACAGTGCTACCTTGAAGCTTGTATAGAGTTCCAATCTAAAATCCTTGCATAGTTACCAATTCTCCCTGAACCATCTTGCAAGTATCTTTCTCGAACACTGTTTTTACACCTGCATAATCCAACTTGCTTACATAAATCAGATTTCTAGCCAATGCAAGAATAAGCAGAACACCTATAAGTGTTCTAATCCTTTGACCTTGTAACTTCAACTTGAATTTTTTGCGACAAACAATTCTAGCCTTCCTGTCGTCACCTAAGATTACATCACCACCATAATATTTCTCATACTCGCAGAACCACTCTCTATGGGGAGTGAAGTGAAAGGATGCACCTGAGTCAATCAACCATGCCCCATGATCTACATGTGTACTTGAAAGAGAAGCCAAGTACACATCCCCACCTTAATATGAGGTGGTTTTCACCTCTGTAGAAGGAGCATCATCAGATCCCTTTCCTTTATCAAGAGATTTAGATTTATAGTCGCTTTTGTAGTGCCCTTAATTTCTACATTTCCAACACACCTTTACAAGTTTTCCTCGAGATTTAGATCTCCCTCTAGATTTAGATCTCCCACTCAAGGAATTAATTTTTTTTATGTTCTGGGACCATCCTTGTACAAACAGGGCATCACCATTTTTCCGTCTTATCTCCTCGACAATAGGGATGAGACTATTTCATCAAATTGTAAGGTAGTTGCATTGCTGCCTATTGTAACAACCAGACTATCCATGAATCTGATAGGGAACACAACAAACTAATGCACTTATCTTCATCTGAAATTTTAATATCAACAGATAATAAATGGCTTACCACAATATTAAATGTGTTTAGATTCTCTGTCGCTGAGTCTCCATCTCTCATCCTCAGGTTATAATTTTTTTTTTTTTTCCATAGGAACAATTTATTCACTAGAGACTTAGATTGGTACAAATTCCCTAACTTGTCCCACAAAACCTTCATCATAGCTTCCCCTAATACATTTAGCAATACTGAATTTGAGACACATAATCATATTGTGCTTTTTGCCTTCCGATCCAACTTCTTCCAGTCTTCATCGGACATTGCTATTGGTTTAGTACCTGGGTCTACTGCGATCCGCTGATCTTTATCCACCAACATATCCTCCATATTGAGTTTCCACAACTCAAAACTCTAAACATTAAATTTCTTGATCTCTATATTTCCATTGCTTGCCATCTTCTTTCGTTGTAAGAATCGATCCTGTAGATCTCCAATTGAATAGGGTCTACCACAAGCCTGAGCAAAACCCCTCAGCAATAAAGGCATCCCCTTGAAGCCAAAACAACTCTGATACCAAATGTAGGTTTTAACCCCATACATAAATTACCTACATATGAATTCTAAAAATAGAAAATAAACAATGGTGAGGGTTTAAAACATAAAAAAATATACATAAAGATTTTCCCCTGGATCCCAAAACCTGGACTACCAGATTGATCTTTCATTATGTTCCTTTAAATGTTATAATACATATATATACATTTCGAAGCATCCATAAACCCTAATCCGTTAACCCTAGATTAGAACATAATTGTAGTTCCCTTCACCAGATCTACATGATAACATAGACTGAAAACCATGTGCAAAATCCATGCACAAAACCATAGGTAGGTCTGCACACCTAATATAGGGTCCAAATTTTTTTTCCCGAGGTGCTTCCCCAGACCCCATGTAGGGGGGTTACCACCCCCCTACATACCCCACCTATGACCCTCCATGAATTCCCTGCACAACGTATAGGGGAGTCTTATGCCCCCCCCCTATAACCCCCCTGTGCGTGGGCTAGTTGTGGAAAGAATATAACACAACCCAACACATTATGACCAAGGTTTTTAGTAGTAGCATAAAGGATTGGGCAAACAGACTTGTAGAATACACTTGGGCCTACAACACCACTTGGAAGACTGCCAATGGATTTACTCCATTCAAACTAGTCTACGGGAAGAAGGTTCTGATGCCCATTAAATTTGAAAACAATACTTTAAGGATGACAACTCAGTTGGACTTGGACCTCACTGTAGCAAAACAAGAAAAGCTAATTCAACTCAATGGTTTAGATGTATTCAAGCTACAAGATTTCCCGCACACTGAGGTAATGCAACTACAGAAGAAGATTTAACATGAAAAACACATTAGGGAGAAGAATTTTCAGGAAGGTGATTGGGCCCTACTATATGATTCTGGATTCAAGGACTTCAAGGGAAAGTTAATGACAAGATGGTTGGGTCCTTATCTAGTTGAAATATGTCAAGAGAATGGGTATTTCCAAATCAGAACAGTTAATGAGGAAGGTATTCCCTTACTTGTTAATAGTTACATGTTGAATTTGTATAAAATACCTCTATCCAAGAAAGAGTTTATCAGTTCAATCAACAATGAATTGAATGTGATTGGGAGACTCACAACCCTCAGTCCACAAAGCTTTAAAAGAAATAAGAGAAAAAATAAAGAGGCCTATATTAAAACCTCCATGAGGCATCTAAGGCAACCTCTAGGGTTTAAAACCTCTGTGAGGCAACCCATGAAAAAAAAAAATATCAAAAAAAGAGAAGGAAAATAAGATGAATATCTCCTTAGGTGAGAACCTCCTCTAAGGCACCTAGAGCAGGAATGTAGGGTGAAAACCTCTCCATAGGCAGTCTACATGTCTCAAAAAAAGAGAAAAGAAAAAAGAAGAGAAAACTAAAACACAAGGGGGGAGTCCTTACATCAATTTTGGCTAACATTTCTCTTTTATGGACTCTAGGCAGTTAAAAGGATAATGGTTACAAAACAGATTCCACAATTCATTCCTCCATGTTTCCCATCCATCCATTACATTTTCACCCTCTACAACCACCTCCCTACCTCTCTCCACCATCTAACTAACAATTGAACCATGTTTTACCCCATTTTTTAATTGCTATAGAATTGTCCTGAATTTCTACAGGAGTAACCTGAGTTGCTACAAGAGTAGCCTAAGATGCTACAAGAGAGAGATCTACTTGGAAGATGAGGCCCAAAAGGTTTTGTTTCATTGGGAAATGTTGGGAGAGGTATACCAAAAATTCCTTCATCACTCATCCACCCCATTTATCCAAATCCATCCTCAAAATTTCACTTCTTCCACTCATAAAAAAACATAGAGAAAGGACTCTACCTTCACCTTTTTCACCACTTTCACCACCCTATGATGATTCTAATATTGTCTCTATACCCCTTATTATTTTTCATAATCCCTGAATTCAATACAAGGCCTTGAGGAAGAACGAAGTGGCTACTACAGAAAAGATTAATCCTGTAGTAGATTGCATACTTTAACTAGATATTAAACCAAAATTTTTCTATAGCTCTAGAATAGAGGATCTAACCACCCTAAGGCATCATGAGGCCATTCCTAAAGCTTATAAATTTCACATCATCCCTAAAGAGTAGATATAAGGTCATCTATGCACTCCAATAACAACAAACCAAACACTAGAAGGAGGTCTACATAGAATAAAAATTTTATCAGTCAACTACATCATCATGTTGTGAAGACATGTGCATAAGTAAACAAGGAAATTTAGCACCTATAAGGCTTAGTTAATCAATCACCAACTCAACAGTAGACTGCATGCATCCCCAGATTTGACATCATAGGTAGGTTCAAGTATGACACCCCTCACCTCTTCCCTACTCACATAATGGTAAAAAATGTGTTTAATGATCGAGAATGATGTTTTATGGGTTGGAGGTGGCCAGTAAACTTGGCCACCTTCAACTAGTAAACTACAGTTCACTCAACCATTCATACATGTGGAAAAGTCAAATTAAGTGGGGTTATGATTACAAGGAGTGGGGGTAATGGTTAAAAAAGGAAACTCATGAAAAAACCAAGTCACCAAAGCACTCCGAGCCATTACCATGAAAGGGAATAAAAAGTGCAAGGTTTGGTTCCATTTGCACAATTGTTCATTTCTTGAAAATGGTTGGAGAGATCCACCAAGGTACTGAAGGACAAGTTAGATGCTACCAAAGTCTGCATAGGTTTCCACCGAGCTGCTATAGCCTGAGTTTGCAGGTGCTACAAGAAGATATGAATTGCTACAGGAGCACATAAACGAAGCTATAAGGATGCATTAAGGAGAGAAAAGGAGTCAAAACCACTAGAGGTTTCCCTCAAACCCTCATGCACATGAGAAAATCATCTTGAAAATGGTAACTTACCTCCTCCCTCTTTAATTTCCATACACCTACATGAATAATTTTTCTTAAATCGGGTACCCTGTAGCAACCATTTTGCAATAATTTCGTTTGAAAATTTATTGTAGAAGAAGGAAAGCTAGGGATAAAGATTTCTTTTTTCATAGTAAAAAATAAAATAAAAAAATCATCCTTCTCCCCCTCTGTCAAAAATAAAACAAGTCTCTATCTCTGCACCCGAGACTACTCTGAGGAAATTATTGAAAATACACCTGAGATAAACTAGAGGAGTAGTAGGAGTAATGGGAGGGTTTTCAATAGAAGAGAACCTGTATACACAAAATAATTAGGGAAAATTTTAGGGGCTAATATTAGCAGGTGGGCTAATTTTCTGTTCTTTTTCTAGAAAACATATTTGTTAATTTCCATTTTTTTTAGAAACATTTTGCCAAAATTTTATGGTATAAAGCTATTTTACCTTAAAAATTGCCAAAATTTTATATAGTGATTATATAAAATTATTAGAAATTTGAATATCTTTAGAAGATAAGAATGGAGTGAGAAGAGACACCCTCCCCTACCCTTGGGATGAAGTGACCTATCATATACTTAAATACATAACTTGTGAGGGCAGGTTGAGCATTGTCTATGCCTATCACTTTAGGCTACTCCATGAGCTAAGATTTCAGGCAGAATTACCAATTCCATAGACTCAGACTTCCACATTTCCTCTTACAATCCATTATTGAAATGAGTTAGAAAGTGAGGGAAGGGAAGAACTAACACATTGTCCATAATGACCTCATCAAAATAATTGTTGTGGATACCTTAAGCCACCTAAGGAATCCTATGTTGTGGATTGAATTTGTATACATGGATAGGTAGGTTTTCATTGAAACATAAACCATCACCTTCACACAACAAGAAGAAACATCAACCTCTAGTACTAGTGGTAGAGAAGAGGAGGAGAAAGAAAAAAAAAAGAAAGGGAGGGAGAGAAATAAAGAGTAAGTGATGAGATCCCTAAGGATCCATCCAAACCTCAAGGGACATAAATATAGGGGAAACAAATAAGTCTCTCACCCAGAAACACAAACCAAGAGGTGGACATCACATTATCCATGTTTTTCACACTAGTCAATCCAAAAAGAAGACAACTATGGAAAGGCCCCTTATACTTTAAAATAAGTACAAGAAATAGGATAAGGAAAGGGAAGCCTTAGCCTCCTTCCAAAGTCCCTATAACCATGAATAAAAAATGACAAAGGAAGAAGTGGGACCTATTGAAGGGAAGATTGAAGAAGTTACCTCTTCCAAAGCCAAGAGTAGACCACCTGTGCCAACCATAGGGAGGCCCACCATTAGAGAAGTCACATCTAAGAAGCTCAAAGCATAAGCTTCCCTACTACAGGAGAAAATAGAGGAGATATAGGAGAAAACAAAGGAGATACAGGAGAAACAAAGGTTACTACAAGAGAAGCAAGGGTCACTACAGGAGAAATAGGGGTTACTAGAGGGGAAACAAGAGAAATTACAGGAAGAGGCAATCACATCAAAATAAAATGAGGAGTGTCTCAAAGAACTTCGATATTTTAATCCACAACCTAACCTTGACTCCTATTACAATTTTTTTGAAGGAGGAAGGATTATACCTGAGAAATTTGATATACCACTCATCTTTGAGTTGGAAAAGGAAAGAGACTGAACTCATAGATGGATGTAAATTGCAAAGTCCAAAAAGGTGGAAGATGTAGGCCTCACTGAGGAAGAAGTTATTGAAATGATCATGGAACTAAACAACTTAAGGCTGAGAGAGTCATTCATTAAGGAGCAGCTACAGGAAGAGAACAAAAAGCTAAGAGAGTAGCTACAAGAAAAAGAGGTACAACTTTCCACTATGGCAAGCTTATCCATGGAATCCATACAATGCAGATAACCATCCACATAATATGCCATCTTCCTCAAGGATAAGTGGCTACATTTCCTAATAAATACATTAGCACATTATGGCTCTTTACCTTTCCAAGACTACAAAAAAAATCATTGAATTTTGTAAAAAGGCAAGCATTGAGGATAGAGAAAAATTGGCTGAGTTTTACATGCACAATATGATCCTCATAGACATGAACTTATGGGATCCCAACTCAATATTTGGGGACATGAAGCTAATGGCATTAGCCTCTTGGTTGACTCATGAGGAAACAAGAGTTGAAGAAGTAAAGAGGGTAATGGAAAAAGAAGAGAGGGAGCCCTTATACATCATAGTAGAATTAGTGAGCCCCACAATTGTCATCAGTAACCACCACCTCATCTCCATTGATCCCAAATTGGCACCTTGGTATATGGTAACCCAAGAACAAACTGTCCACCGTTTTGAGGACACCTTTAAGATGTTGGGGATCGAAAGTTTGCAGGCTTGCTAAAGAAGATGGCTCAAAAAGTATAACTCTCCAAAAAGATTAAGAGATGTGTTGGAAAGAACCCCACTGATATGAAATGATCATAAACTAAAACTGATGTAGAATTGATTAAACATTACTGAATTGAATGTTAGCTGAAATCACGGAAATCGAGGAAACTGCTTGAAAGAAGACTTTACGACAGCTGATTATCATAAAAATGATGCATAACAGAAGTGGAAACAATAAAAACATAGCGATACCAGACAGTGAGATTGATGATGGAGTTCATACCTGATGGACTACGTCTTCGAGTCTACTTTCAAGATGGGCAACTGTTTTTATTAGGAATGAAAAGAAGAAGTTGTTTACACAGATATTTGATCAGTCTGAATGTGCATACAGGCACTTATGATCATTGTCATCATTTAGCCCTTTGAATGAGCTTTCCAACGCCTCTTATAGATTCTAATTCCGACTCTGGATGCTCCCGTAACACTGAAAACAAAATTGTCTATGACCTCCAGAATCTGCAAGCAAAAGTCAAAAACCACTCCTCTTGCTCAATGAAGGGAAATTCGCCTTTTAAAATCCTCGAGGTTCATGAAACCACCTTGGGCTGGTTTGTATATGCATTTGGTTATATCAGATTGGGTTTACAAACTCGGTCTTATGGTTGCATGACACCTAGGGCTAATACCACAGTCATTGAATTAGTTCTTTAAAAAAACTACAACAAAAAATCCAAAATAAAATATAGTCTATCCTCCAAACCATTGGTGGTTATTTAATGGCACGCTAGACAACTGGTTGCCATGTGAATAGGCTTGCGGTCAAACCATAGACTGCCATGGTAACATTTAGACCCAGTGGTTCTAGCTACCGGCATAGTTGTCTATCCCTGCATGTGACAGCTTCTTCCTGGTTAGCCTAACTACCTCCCCTCTTTGCGGTCTCGACGAGGTTTATTTGTTGGCAGATGTGTTCACATGCGATGGTTTGATAAAATTCCCCACACAGTCTATTCCGATGCTAACCCTGATTGCGCGTTAAACTTCGATGAATGTTATTCACATGGCTGTGGTTCTGATGTGGTTTAGTGACCTATGGTTAGCTCTAACCTCCGCTCAGTGAACCTTGTTCACATAGCACACGGTTCCCAACATAGTTAACTCTATGGTTAGGGGACTGTTTTATTATAATTTGTAATGTTTTGTGCATAGGCCGAGGGTTGTATAGTTAAGGTTATGTGTAATGTTCAACCCATAACATGCAATAGGTTTGATAGTTTAGGTGTTAGATCTTAGGTTTATGAACTAGTCTAATACATATGAATATGTATTTTGTTTTAGACTTAGATTAGGTTTTATGGTTTGGTTAGGTGTTTAGATGTAGATTATGGTTTGATACTTAGAGTTTCATCAGAACCCATTTCCAATCAATTGTCACTAAGCGACATTAGCGACATTTGTCGCATGATGACAAACTTGTCAACATCAACACCTGTGAGTGGACGAAAAGGCCCATGTCAAAACCAAAACTTGCGAAGACAAACGACAAGACACGTGTCATCGACCAATCCTAGTGGAACTGTTGATGAACATAAGTTGACAGCCAAGTATACACATATCAATTGAACACCATGAAATCATAACATTACGTGAACAACCTGATCCATAACCAATACTGTCGAAATTTTGAAGCTAAACTGAATTAACAGTGACACTGATCACTAATGACGACACTTGAGTGCAATTGAATCAACAAAATCGTCTTGGATAATTCCTCTCCACTTGAAAGCTTTTGGACCACAAAAGTTTGACTAAACAATTAGTCAATGAGGGTAGAATTCCCTCTCTTTCCACCTTGACCTGACGATGTACCAATACATTCGATCAATCACCTGCAAGTGATGACCCTGATGATGCTGACCATGGCACATTTTGATTCGATGACTTGTTCCATCCATCTGCAGTATAAACAACTTGCGACGATGGGAAAGCAACCTATTATTAACATGGCAATTGAATTCTTTCCACGAAGAACCATGAGTTAGTGATTCACAATATTTGAAAACAATCTCTACTAGATGTTGTTTAATACCATCAACATGTATAAACATTCTATTTTGTGGAAAAACATAGAAAATCAAAGATATAATTGACATCAAAATGGCTATACTTTCCTGGTTCCTGATTACTAAGTGAACATGTTGCAATGAACCTATTGAACTGTAAGGTGAAATTTCTGCAACTTAGTTTGATTCTGGAAGTATTGAATTAGCTGTTGATTTGTTTGAATCACTTTATCCTTATTCATTAAATGATGTTTCCATTGATCATCACTTTCCTCTAATGCATAAGTTTCCCTCAGAAACTTTGGCACGGCTTTAGAAAAGGCTTGGATATGAAAACAAATAGGTTTCCTCTCCACTTGAAAAGAGGTTTCCAAACTGTTCGAGACATGACATGGCGACACAATACAAGAGAAATTGAACACTGATTTTCCCCAATACTGATCTGTATCCCTGTAACTATCAAGTTCCAAACTTAAATTGAATTAATTCATTCTGAAATTAGGAAGAGGAGCTTTAGGCACAAACGGTAATTCATGTTGTAATCCCTACTTATGAGTAAGATGTTTGGTTTTACTTAGAACTAGAATTGTTTCTGTCTCTTTAAACAAACCATCTTTAAGCTGAGTTGCATAACTTAAACAAGAATCATGTTGATTGTTATGTTTATCCTTTACACACATGATTACAAACCTCTTGTTTGAACTTATTAATCACTTCATATGATTAACATTAACTATATTCAAGTGATTTTTGTTTTGATGTGCCCTGACAATAAATTAAACCTCATCCTTCTTAAGGTGATATTTATGTTCTCTCCTATAAAATATTGCATCACAATCATAAAGATAAGGACTTCCTAAGACAACTCCACATATGTCTACAGGAACCACATCTAATTCCACTTCATCAATGTAATTAGCTGTAATGGCAAATCTTAATCAACATTGTTTGGTGACTTTTATCTGAGTTGATTTATTTAGCCATCCTAATGGGTAAGGTCTTGGATGATTCTGTGTTTCCAAACCCAAATTTCAACTAAATATTCAGAGATTAGATTCACTTGTGATCCACTGTCAAACATTGTATCTATCTTTGTGTGCTTATAAGTTATTCTTATGTTAAACAATTCAATTCTTTTATCCTCATGTGAAGGATTTATGTTTGATGAAGATGCAATAGTTTTCAAACTTGAACCAGTGTTAGAAGTTTTACCTATCGTAACCATGGCAATTATCCTCCTTTCATCACCTGAATCTGAACCTAGATCTTGCTGGATTGCTGCAATGGCCTTCTTTTCATCCTTCTCCTTAAGGAAATTTTTGGGCTTAAGTTCTAGATTATGTTTCTAGCACTTAGATTCATCATGATCGATTCTTTGACTATGAGAACAAGTAGGTCTTTCCTTTTGAACAATCATTGATTTCTTTCTCTTTGAAATGTTTTTCCCCTTACTATCATTGGAATCTTTGGTTTCCAACTCTTCAGATGACTGAGATGAAAACTTGAAGGGTCTACCACCTAATTCAATATGTATGGCGTGAACACACACCTCATCAAAATCATCAGGATTAAACATCAATAAAGTATGCTACAAATATGAATGTAAACTACCAATGTATTTTAACAAAGTTTCACATGTATCCAATGAGATACCAAGTGCCAATTATTTCTTTCTGAACTCCTAAGTAAACTCCTGAGCACTCTTGCCTTTACCTTGCCTCAGATGCTGCCAATCAATAACAACTTGCTACATGTATCCTAAAGGATAGAACTATTTCCTAAGAGCTTTTAAAAACTTAGACCATGATGAGATGAATTTTCCTTTAAAATTTACATCAATCTGAGTTTTACTTTCCCACTATATTAAAGTTGTTCCCCCCATTCTAAGTGTAGCTAACTGAATTTTAGTTTTATCACTAGAAATGTTCTGAATGCAACAATACACTTCTAACTACTTAATCTAGTTATCTAGCTTTTCAGGATTCATTTCACCATCATAAACAGGTAACTCAAATTTAACATCAAGTTTCAAAAGAGATGTTTTCTTAGGTTTCTTTTCCGTTTCAGATTTTGCACTGGAAGAAGAAGAAGAAGAAGATGAGGATGGAGATGATGGAGGTGAAGGTGGTTTATCAGTCTTCCCTTTACCTTTGTCCTTCTTTGGTGCCTTTGAAGAAGAAGCTGCATCTCTCGCCTTCTTGTCTTCGTACAATTCTCCCAACATCTACTGCATAGTCAAGACTGCTTGCTCAAATTGTTCTTCACTCATCTTAGTTTCATTGTTTTCACCTGCATCAGGTTCTGACATGGTCGATTTATGATCAACTCGTTTCTTTCCAAACTTTGGATCGATCTGCTCAAGGATTCCTTCTCCTCGTTGTGACTTTGACCTGGTTAACATTCAATGGAAAATTCTACAAACTCAACCTACTATGATACCAAATTATATGATTTGAAATGACCATAAACTAAAAATGATGTAGAATTGATTAACCATTACTGAATTGAATGTTAGCTGAAATCATGGAAATCGAGGAAACTGCTTGAAAGAAGACTTTATGACATCTGATTAATCATAAAAAAAATGCATAACAGAAGTGAAAATATTAAAAACATAGCGATACAAGACAACGAAATTGATGATGGGGTTCATCCCTAATGGACTACATCTCCGTGTTTTCTTTCAAGATGGGTGATTATTTTTATTAGGAATGAAAAGAAGGAGTTGTTTACACAGAGATTTGATTAGTTTGAATGTACACACATGCACTTTTGATCACTGTCATCAGATATCTCTTTGAACTAGCTTTCCAATGACTCTTATGAATCCAAATTCTGACTCTGGATGCTCCCGTAACATTGAAAACAAAACTGCCTATGACCTCTAGGATCTACAAGCAAAAGTCAAAAACCACTCCTCCTGCTCAATGAAGGGAAATTCACCTTTTAAAGGCCTCCAGGTTTATGAAACCACCTTGGGTTAGTTTGTAGATGCATTTGGTTGTATCATATTGGGTTTACAAACTCGGTCTTGTGGTTGCATGACACCTAGGGCTAATACCATGGTCATTGAATTAGTTCTTTAACAAAACTGCAACAAAAAACCCAAAATAGACTATAGTCTATCCTCTGAACCGTTGGAAGTTATTTAATGCCATGCTGGACATCTAGTTTCCATGTGAATAGGCTTGCGGTCAAACCATAGACTGCTGTGGTAACATTTAGTCCTGGCAGTTCCAGCTACTGACGCAGTTGTCTATCCCTACATGTGATAGCTTCTCCACGGTTAGCCTAACTGCCTCCCCTCTTCGCAATCCCGACGAGGTTTATCTATTGGCAGATGTGTTGATAGTTTGATACGATTCCCTATGTGGTCTACTCCGATGATAACCCTGACTGTGTGTTAAACTGCCATGACTGCTGTTCACATGGCCATGGTTCTAATGCAGTTTAGTGACCTGTGGTTAGCTCTAACCTCCGCCTGGTGCATAGAAAATTTTAGGGGCGAATGTTCGCCCTTTGGCGAAATTAAGGGGTTTTAAATTTTTAGTGGGCGAATATTTTGTATCATAGTACATTTTTACAAATCACCTCAAATAGCTCACCTTATTTTAAGGGAGAGGGTAAAAAAGGTAAATTTAGCCCTTGAAATTAGGAGTTACAACCTTCCATTCGCCCATTTTCAAGAATAGGTTTTATTTAAGTGAATCCATTCGCCCATTTTCAAGAATAGGTTTTATTTAAGTGATTCCTATGGGTCAAATACCATATTTATAAAAGAGATATGGTAAATTAATAAAAATCTAAATAAATGAGAGGTATGGTAAATAAATAAAACATTTTTTATATTTACTCCATA
>APFE030524418.1:0-19434 GCA_000404065.3 Pinus taeda
CTTCATTAGTCTATACCCATCATATTTTTAAGAAAATAAATAACGAAATAAAAAAGCGGGAGTAGATGCGTGAGTGCAATACTATTTACATGTAAATTCGTACGGTTATGAAAGCAAGCGTTATAACCGATATGAAAGGTAATGGATTGACATAAATTTATGTATGGGTTAGGAATATGCGTAGTGAAGATGTATTTATGCTTAAAAGGTAATGATTATGAAACCACCGTTATAGTTGTTATAAAAGCGAATAAGCGATGGATAAATGCATGAGTAGGTTTGGAATTTCAAATTTGTTTTTCTTGTCCAATCAAAATTTGGTGATGGTTATTTGTATTTCATGGTTATTATTTGAAGTTTCACGCCCGTGTATCTATATATATATCATAATTGTCCTCAAGTGAAATATTTTATTTTGTTTGAGTATTTATTAAGGTATTGATTTTAGATTATTTCAAATCAAATATGTTGGAAATGAAGTATAAGAAATTAATTAAATATTGACTAGGGATTTTTTGGTGGTAATTAATGGCCAAACCTTAAAAATAGAATTCATGAAAAACGTAGCAGGTCATTTTTAGGGATCACTCATTCTCATAATGAAAAACAATACTTTAATTCATGGAAGAGGGGAATGATTTATCCCAAATCAAGTTGATTAATCCTATGTATTTACAATCAACTATTAAAATTTATGATGATTAACCTAAATGTATACACAACATAGTTACAATTTAAATTTTCTTTTCCCTACTCCCCAAAGAAATTTAAAAAAATATTTGGATGAAAAATACATCAAGAAAACAAAACAAAACGTGATGTGGAACATCAAATTCCAGGCTTACTTAGGAGCCTAATAGGTCAAGATGCATTTAATATCGACCCTCCTCAAACTTTGTTTAGAACCATGAAGTGATGGTTAAATGTGCTTCCATGGTTCCAGTGGAGTTTCTATAGTGTGGATAATGGATTGCATTTCTTTGATTAGTTGCCTCAGGGATATGTGACCGAGTTTGCAAAATGTTGTTAGTATATATACTAAGTAAGATGAATTTCACTTAATTATATATTTAGGGATGTTCCATGCACTGAAGTTAATTACCAAAATAACACGAGAAGATGAGAGAGAGAAATAATATTGGATTGAAATGCAATTCACCAAAGACTTAAATAACGGTTGTCATGGACCATTCACCATTTAAATAAAGGCTTAAGTGGGACAAAAAAATGTAAAATGAACAATTCCTATGTTGATCCATTTAAGTATTATTCTTCATTAAGTGATTGTAGAACAATTTTACTGTAGTGTTGTGCATAAGCTAAGACATGGAACCTGTCATCACTTGTGTAGAGGTGATACTCGAATATAACCCTATTGCATTTGCTACTATCTCACCCATGCATAAATGTGTTGTGGACCATGATGCTGACATGCTTTGAGTGATAATATTGGTTTTGAATCTTATTTTGTGCTTGAAGGGTGTAGTTCTCTGCAAAATCCACCACTAATAATATATTACGAATGGGAAACATATCTCTACATAACCGAAAATACTTGTGCTATTATCAAGGCACATGAACATGCTATAGATATTGTTTTCTATTTTTATAGATCTCCTTGATGAAGTTTCACAATTGTAGCTAGTAGAACAATGATAAATACATACATAAACACAAACTGCTAAAAATTTTAAATCCTAGCATGAAATTGCAATCTGAACTAAGAAAATATATTATTTGTCTACTCATCACTAACTTGGGAAGTGATGAATTGTATCTTTTTTCATTCCTTACCTCCCTCAATATCATATATGACATATTTGAAACTTTTCAAGTTAACTTCCTTCCTCCCCAATTCATACTTATTTCTCACATGGATCGATTTTCTTAGTAATGTCATTCCACCACAACTTAGACATATCCACTCTATGGAAATTTTTTGATAAAATATACCCTCATTAGGACTTGTACACAAGATACTACAAATATAACCTCAAGATGATGTTGGCAACAATATAATCAAACATTCCTATGTAAGATTGTTATGCAATATGGAAAAGATATATGGATATGTGTCATCATAGTAAGATTATTCAATGCATTATTGGCAACAACATGTGTTGGGAGTTGTGTTTATTCTAGTGTACCAGGCACACATTTCTCAAATGATCATATAATTCCTAAATCTCTCATACAATTCTACATGTTTCATCTCAAGGAATTATTTAATGTGGTGTTCTTCATCCTTAGAACCCCTTCCTAAATTTATTAGATATTTTTAGTTAGAAGGTCTAGTGTTCTCATGCTAGAAATTTCATCCTAGTCCCTTAGCTGATCCAATTAACTTCATATCATAATTATGTAGTCTACCAATGAAGGAGAAAAAAAATATTTTCCCAACTATGTCGACGATATCTCATCCAATAAAATACTTCTGAAGGCATTTTACATTGCATTTAATGAGACGGGATGTGTGTTTTAGAAAAAAACATTTTCTTTTGATCTTTTTAAAAAAAATTATGACAAGACATGATGGTGCACATTATGGTATAGGTATCGAGCTATATTGCAACTTTTTTTAATCATCCATAGGATTTCTAATTATATGATTAGTTGTTTCTATATTTTTCACTCTTTTAATGCTTAGAATTATACTAACAATAGTTAGACTCATAGATTTTAACAAAGACATAAATCATTGGAATTTTTCTCCATTAGAATTTGATTCAAAGTATACTTTGATAATTTTGTAGGATTTATAAAGAATGTTTAGTTTACGTAGCTTGTCTTTCATTGACGATAAACTACTTTCATCCACTTTGATAATAAGAATTTATGATTTCTTCATCACATGGTGTTCAATCTAGGTAGGGGTGATACATATCTATTTTGGAACTCTTCACTTCTTTGTTGTGGAATTACATTCCAAGAAGGGGAGTAGACATGCTCATGGGTAGATTATTAAAAGTTTGCTCACTTTAGGTCAGGTTAGCATGTTGGCGTTAATGTCACCCTAGTGGTGGATTATGATCCTAATGAATTATGGTACTTATCCTATTGCATAAGTGTGTAATGATGTTGCGAAGGTGTGTAATGATGTTGTGGTGAAGAAATTAACAAGTTTGAGCAATCCGAATTAAGTTCTCCATGTGTATAAATATTATCACAGTCTCAACACTCTCACAAAGAGACTCGACTCACTGACACAACCTGCTAATCGCACTTGCTACAGGGTCCCACGCTAGTGCCAACAATGCTTCTTGTAGGTGCATAAAAGAAAATTCAGGGGATTTTATTATGGCTTTTCCCAAGGTTTTGAGGTAAACAAGATATGTTTGAAGTGATCCCTAAAAGCATGTGAACACAATAAATCTTAAGGTGAACATTTTTTAGTGGATGGATTTCGTCATCGTTGGTTTAGTCACAAGATAGTGGAGTAAAATAATGGGCGATTGGTTGAGGAGTTTGATCCATTGATTTGGTCTGAATTGGTCCATGAGCCCGGTCGACTTATATTGTTGGATGATATTATTAAATATTTTTTATGGATCGACCTTGAGGTTGGTTAGGATGTGCATGAAATGTGCAAATAGAAAGGGGTTGGATGATCTATGCCAAGGAGTACTATAATGGTAGAGGCTTGAAGGGTGAATGTTGAGCATAAGTCTACGTCGATTGTTTTGGATGGCAGTATGCACTAAAGCTGAGAGGTGGTGCACCAACTATACCTGTGCAAATGGATTTAATGATTAGTGTTTTGAAGGATAAGAAAGCATATTGTGCACGTAAAGGTTGTGTTGGATGACCTAAATTTGTGTTTGATGTAATGCAATTGATAGATAAGTGGTGATGTGATCTAATATGCCTAGAGGTTAGATTGTGCATTTGATAACTAACGAAAAATGTTGCATATACATATGTTAAATGACAAAGGTAATGATGTGTGTGTCTAATATCTAGAACATTTTTTGTATGCTTTTACATATTGTTGTAAAGCTTGTGTAGGTACATATGATGTATTATTGAGAGGGGCTTGTTGATAGAGTTATGCAATACATGTATGAGTGTAATGGTCTTAGATGTTATTTAAGTTTCTAAAGTTCGATGGAGATGTATGATTGTGTTCGCAGCCATGTGGCTTTTGTATCTTGTTTTTATTAAGAAAAATATTTTTGATTCTACTATGAAAATTGATGGAATGGTGGCATATGATGATTCAAGAGGTTAGGGCCTTTGGTAAGTGGTGGCTTGCCAAGATAGGGAGTTGAGGATTCCTAGCGAGTAATGGCCAACAAATTATTGTAGGGTTGGTGGATCCTTGTTGGTAGTAGCCAACAAAATTTATATAAAGTAGTGGGTTTTAGCTAGTTGAGGCTATAATTTGTACAAGAGATTTATTGATAATAAGAAAAGAGAGAAGCATAGTAGCAAGGTGGTTTTTCTCCCCTTGAGATTTTCCACTAGAAATACTTGTGTCCCTTGTGCATCATTGTCTCGATGCTTTTTATGATGTTTCTCTATTTTTTCATTTTGTAGTTGTTTCATGTAATGATGATGATTGAAAGAATTTAAATATGGTAAAACTGTATAAAAGGAATCATTATTGATTCATCCCCCTTCTCAATTGATTTGTTGCCAACAATTGGTATGAGAGGCAATTCCCTCAAACATAACTTGATCATTGGAGGGTATATCAAGGACATTTGGAAGAGAACAAGAAGAAGTTGTCTTAGAAAAGAAATGGTTAGAATCATGAGAGAAATACTTCATCTTCCAAAGAATGCCTATTTTTGATGATTAAGGATGTCGAAGACTGTCAAGAAGGTAGATTAGGTGTCACAATTTCCTTTCATTGTCAATATGATGGTAATTTTACATCTAATTTCTTGGAAAAAATAGAGATGTTGATATTCTTGAGAATATCATGCTAGAGGATGATAATCCATCAATTGAAAATCATTCTCCAAGTGAAAAGATAGTTGATTGTCAAATAGAGAAATCAACATCAAAAAGTTTTGAAGATGAAAAGAAAAGAACAATAGTGACACTTAAAGGTGATATTAAAGGGCTCACAACTTAGAACAATGACCAACATAGATTATTACATTTTTATGAGAAGGAATGTGTCTTCAAGAAATCATTATATTAAAAAATTAGTTGGAAGAAAGAAGGAGAGTTGAAAATGGAATGAAAAAGTGGTATAAAGAAGAGGAATATCAATATGAAATATTAGAAGTTGAATTGGTTTCATTAGGAAGTGATCTAGAAAATAAAATTTCTTAATTGAAATTGGAAAATAACAGCTCAAAAGTATCCCTCTACCAAATCAAATGTTATTCTTCATGAAGGAGAATACATTTTAGAAGTAGCTACAGGAAAATTAGGGAATAGTAATAGTGAGAGAAACAACAAAGGAGGCTAGCAACATAATCAACAACCAAGGATTGAGTCAAGAAAGATCCTTTCATAAAAAATATACTTTCTCCTTTTGGAAACAACAAGAGTTTTAGTTGTCATAAATTTGGGCATGTTGTAATAGATCACAGAAGGAGAATGATTAGATCATTCTACCAAAGTATGTAGCAAAAGATGTGTTCAAAAAGGAACAACCCTCAACCAAACAATCAAGGAATATTTCCCTCAGCACAAACATCATAAACAGTCAGGTACAATAATTTTTTTATGGCTATTGTTACTCATGCAATGATTTGGCCATAAGGTTGTTGATTGTAGGTTTTATGCTAAGAGGAGTAGTTATGTGAGCTAGAATAAAAACAAAATATATGAGCCATTTCCACTATTCCTTGGTCATATGTGTTATGTGTGTGACCATCTTGACCATATAAAAAAATATTTCAAGCTGTCTATATTATTTAGGAAATTTAGTTAAAAAGTGAAGATCATTCCAAGCTGACTAGACAAGAAGTCAAAAAGAGATGTGCATGTCAGAGATCAACCCATGAAAGTTTTGAAGAGGAGGTAGTAACAAGAGACTTTAGTGAGAAACTGAGAGTAGAATGGTCTCAGTGGGATCATATGGAAGCATCATAATATTGCATGAAGGACCATTGAAGGTGCATCTATAGAAGAAGTATTGTGTATGAAAATATCTGCATGTTAGGAAGGAGGTACATGGGGTTTGAAGGTTTTATTTTCAATTTTCAGTCTATCATTATTTTAATTTGATAACTATTGGATCATACGTATATGATTGTTGATAGAGTTGGATTAAATTTTGTGATGAAAAGCTAATGATGTTTTTGAAGACATGACCACAAATCATATGTCCCCATGTGCATGTTCAAGGTTTTGGTCAGATGCAAGTTGGGTTTTCTCTTTCTTACTTGACTAATGTAGTTCTCGATATATATGAGGACATCATGTGTTACAAGATCATTTTGTATTCCTACTATTAGTTGATATAAGCTACTAGGGCTTGTGACGAGAATGTGCCAGATGTTGCATTTCCAAATCATGTGTCCATTTCGGTTGTTGATGACTATCAATTTTTATATTGGTTAAATGTTGTAAATAATTTCATAGTTGCTGCTAGTAATGCTGAATCTATTGAGATTATTATGATTAGTATTTTTATATAATATTTATCAATTATGATATCAGCACGAACATGAATTGTTGAGGGACATATTTGTCAAGGGATGGATATGATGAAGAGAACATCTCAAATTATTTTGGTGGATCACTAGTTGATTGTTGGCATTATGATCCCTTGCTGGTAGAAAGGTAAAAGACTGAGTTGGAGGACTATTTCAAGTCTTATTTTCTATGCATTAATCTAACATTGGCTATTGTAGACATATGTTGATATTAAAGGTTATGAATATTTATGATGATGCTTTAGTTGGCCGAGTCAAGAAAGCATGTGCATTGGAGTTGGTACATCCAAGGTTTGCATGACAAAATGTTTATTGTTGTTCTTGTATGGATTACGATTTTATATTTTTTTGTATATGATACATTTATTGGCTACTCACATATGTTGTTGATTTTGAGATCCACTTAGGGTTTCAATGATTGATGTTGCTATTGGAGAAGATTTCGTGATAGGATGACTAGTTGGGGATGATTTGTCATTAATGAGTCAAGAAGAACAATGTTATATTGCTTCATTTGTTGATTACTATAGTGTATGTCAACTTTAAGAGTGATTTTATTTTAATTGTTGATTTGTTCTTTGGAGTTACAAGTTGTGCTACATAAGTATGGTTCTGTGTTGTTGAGCCTCATTGATAATATAGTGTGATATTGATGAGGATGATTTCAGAGGCAATTTGTATATTTGGATACAACTATGTTATTTCTTATGTATTGCTGCTATTATATCATATTATCTTATTGTAAAGGCTTATGTTCAGTATGGTGGTTATTTACATAAGTGTTAACCAATATATTATGGTATTGCCAATGTAATGCTTCATAGGACTGATCACAAGAATTGATTGCCTTGATTTTCTACAGATATGAATTTTGTATCAGTATTTATTGCTACCATATTTTAGTGGCTTGTGAGGGTTTGAGTATTGTAGACAGACTTCATTAATATATTATTTTTTATGTTGTGGTAACCCTCGAAGTATTGCCATGTATTTGCTACTAAAGCCTTATAATAAACTGTTGTTCAGAGCTTAGACTATGGCTGAGGTGTTGAGAATCTACAATTTGTTATCATGTTCTATGTATTTCAATTATATTTATATTATTTTGAAGAGAACATATTGTCTCTGATTACTACTTGGTATTAGTAAGAAACAGTGTAAAGATAAATGGAGGTTGGTATTAGAGATATGTTATCCTTTTCCATTGATGTCAAAGGGGCTCAGAGAAATATTAGATGGCTTGGATCTTGCAAGAGGTTTCCATCGATTCTAAAGGGGGATATTATTGGCATTATGAAAAATTGGCACGTTAGCATTGATGTCAACCTAATGGTGGATCGTGGTGTTGATAAATTTTTGGTGCTTAACCTATTACAAAAGTGTGTAATTATTTTGTGGTGAATAAATCAGTAGACATAGGTAGTGAGAATTAGGTTCTCCATGTGTACAAAGACTATGGTGGTCTCAACGCTCTCAGAGTGTGACACTGCTAACTATTGTGGCCTTGTCACGACCTGCTAGGGACACTTGTTGCGGATTACCCAACTAGTGCATGTGACACTGTCTATATGTGAAAAAATAAAAATACCACAATATTTGACTATAGGTTTTCCTAGGATTTTGAAGCAATCAAGGTAAGTTTGAAGTGGCCTCTAGAAGGGTGTGAACAAATTAAACCTTGAGATGATTGTTTGTTAGTGGATGTATTTGGCCATAAGGTAGTGGAGTAAAATAATGGTCAATTGTTTGAAGAGTTTATTGTGTTGATAAATGGTCTAAATTGCTTCATGGACGTGGTCGATATAGATTGCAGGATGATAGTTTTAAATATTACTTCATGGATCAACCATGAGTTTGGTTAGGATGCACATAAAATATGTGAATAGAAAGTGGTGAAATGACATATGCAGAGGAGTGTGATGACATATAATTGAAGGCTAAGTGTTGAGCATAACTATACAGGTACTGTATTGGATGTTAGTGCCGATTAAATTTGAGAGATGATTTTTTCAGTATATATATTTGAATGGGTTGAATGATTATCATTTTTGAAGGTGAAGAAACACACAATGTGCATGAAGTGTGTGTTGGATACTCTAAATTATGTTTGACAAAATGAAATTTATAGATAACTGGTAATGTGATCCAATATACCTGGTGTTGGGTTGGTAAGAGGTTAGATTATGTGTTTTGTACCTAGAGAAATATGTGGCATCTACATATTGTTTGGTGACATAGGTCTCAAATTTTGTGTGTAATAGCTACAACATTTTTTTTATATCCTTTTATATAATTTCATAAATCTTTCATAGCTACCTATGATGTATGTTTAAGAGGGTATGTTGCTAGATTCCTATGTTGTATGTATGAATGTAGAGATCTAAGATGATAGTGTTTTCCTAGGGATTGAAAAAGACATATGATTATGTTGTGCGATAGTGTGGCTTTGGTATCCTGTTGTTATTGAGAACATTATATTTTTTTTTAGTATGAAAATGAATGAAAGGGTGGACCATAGTGATTGAGGAGGTTGGGGCCTCTAGAAAGTGGTCCCTTAGGAAGATAGGAGTTGGGGCTTCCTAGTTGGTAGTGATTCCTTGTTGTAGGGGTGTTGTTGTTATTGGGAATCATGATTTTCATTAGACCAAAACCCATAGGTGTTAATCAACGATTGCATCATCGTAGATAAGAATCCAAGGGAGGCGATTAGTCCATGTCACGAAACAAATAGGGACCATTGGACCATTGGTTTATCCAATACCTAACAATGACCCCCCCAATGCGAGTCGGGTGTGTATCGAACTCATGACATATGCTCTAATACCACTTATTGGTAATCATGATTTCCATTAGGCCAAAAATTGTAGGTGTTAATCAACAATCGCATCGCGAGAGATAAGGACCCATGAGAGGTGGTTAGTCCATGTCGCGAAAGACATGGGGAGAATTGGTTCATCCAATGACCAAAAAAATTATTATAGAGGAGTTATGGCTCCTAGCTAGTTGAGGCTAGCATTTACAAAAGAGATCTATTGATAATAAGAGAAGAAAGTGGCAGAGCGCCAAGGTAGTTTTCCTTCCTTGAGGATTTTAACCAGAAATACGTTTATCACTTGTGCATGATTTTCTTGATGCTTTTTATTATGTTTCTATATTATTTCATGTTATAGTTGTTGCATGTAATGATGATGATTTGAGGAATTTAAATCTAGTAAAAGTGTATAAAAGTCATCACTATTGATTCACCTCCTCCCTCTCAGTAGTGATCTATTTCCAAAAGTTCACATTATTGATTAAGAGGTTGAACCATAGGAGCTTCTTCATCAAGAAGCTGTAGACAAATTTTCTCTCTAATTTCATCGATACTATAATTAGCTCCAAGAAAATTCATCATTACTTGATCATCCACAATGATTTTTTTAATGGAATACTCATTGGAGGTTCATCTTATGATAGACATTCGATTCTCTTTTTCTAAGAGTCCATTTTTTTCCATAACTTCCATTGTCTTTTATCTTACTTCAATGATATGTTCTATGGGTTTTTCTTCCTTGAGGATTTTATTTTCCAACTACAATGGTTTTTCACATATAAATGAATTTTAATTACGAGGGAAAAAATATCTTTGAATCACAGATAAACACATTAATTTTATTCCAATCTTAAAAACATCCTCAAATTATACAAGAAAATTAATATTTCCTCCCAATATTACAAAATGGACAAAAATTGGCTTCCAATTTCAATCAGGAACAAAATATTTCCTTCAAATCACACCAGAAATATTTTTTTTTTCCAATTCCTCAACAAGAGAATAATTTTCTTCATATTACTTAAATTTCCTTCTAATTACATAAAAAGTGTATTTTAGTTACAAAATAAGACAAGAATTTGATTGCCAATAAAACAAGTGGAAAAAATATTCTTTCCAATTACACTAAAACTCATAGCAATTATTCACATTGTCACTACTCTTTTTTGTATGTTTTCTATATTTTTGTTTGGATCTCGGGTGAATGGAAATCATGTTGGGTTAAGGCTAATAGAAAAAGAATGCACACATGTTATAAATAACAAACACACATTCTTGAAAGTAACAACCATTGCAATAACTTCCCTATCTATTAGAACAATAGGATAGAGGAAAACTAGGGAGCACAAAGAACTGAGTTTGTGGTTGAATGATGATGGCAGTTGGGAGGGGACTTTCTTCACTTACAACTCAAGTAATCTGTTTAAATTATGCATGTTCATTTTTCATTAGATTAGAAGGTTTAGAAATGAGTGGGGGTGGAGAAGAGCCTCTAGAGCTACTTTTATGAATGTATGAAGAAGGTGGAAAATCCAATTATGTTATATTCATCCTATCAGTGAGAACTTAATAGCTCGAAAACAAGCCAAAGGGATCCATAACTATGTTATCAAGAGTGGTATTGAATCAAAAAATTATGTGGGAAGTGCCGCTATAGACATGTATTTGAAGTCTGGAAGTATGAATGATGCATGCAATGTGTTTGACAAAATGTCAGAGAAATATTTTTTTACATGGAAGTCAATAATTGTATGATATGGATAGAATAACATGCATGAGGATACCATGATAATATTTCAAGAAATGTGGTATGTGGGAGTTAATCCTAATATGATCTCCTAGACTTCAATGATTGTATTTTATGCTCATAATGTGCATGAATATGGGGTATTTCAACTCTTAAATGAAATGAGTGAGGTGTGAAAATGGACTCAGTTACCATTGTCAATGTTGTCCTAGAGTGTGCTAACATTGTTGTAATGAGTCGCATTGGTTATAATATTATAAGTCAGACCAAAATAGATGTCTTTGTAGCAAGTGCATAATTAGACATTTATACTAAACATGCGTGTATTTAGAGGGGCTTCATTCAATGAACCTATGACATATCACGTGTGTCTCTGGCATACTAAACAATACCTTTAAATTTGACTACATTTTGGAAAATAACTCTAAAAATCACATTATTTATCCTGCTAGTAATATGAACCCAATATTCCTTCCAAATTTAAAAATCCCCTACTTTCACTAGATATTGTAAGAATCCATTTTATCAATAACATTTTTTATACCCCTTTATATATTTTCATTAACTTTGAGCTCCATTTTTATACCTACCAATATAAAAACCCTTTACTCCCTATTATATGCTCAATATCTTATGTCATTTCTTCCTCAATATATATCCCCCAATAGGAATGCACATGGTATGTTATTTCTCCCACAATGAAGCCCCCGTGGATATATTAAGAAGGGACAACGTGCATTTAACAAAATGGCTTCCAAATTTTTTTATTTTTTTTATTTACATTGATTAATAAATTTTACCTACTTGATGTTCTTCTGTGGATTAAACATATATGATCTTATATAGGGGTTTGGTATCGCAACCATGACCCTACCTTCAATATTTAGGAGCTAAGGACGTCCATATGTGGATTCCTTTATAAGCTTATCCAATATGCCATTTTTGAATTTACTTGGTCACTCGATAGTGAAATCGGTAGTACTGGGTTTTCTTTAAAAAAAATATACAAGAGATGAGACCAACATATTTTCCTTAGCAGACTTTTTTTTTTTTTCCAAGTCTTCATCACTAAATAAGGTATTGTATTACTGAATTGTTCTCTACCCAGATCCTGTCTATTTCATTCTCTGGCATAGATCTACACTAGTTTCTTAAGCCTCTTGGAACTCCTTCCTCCTCACATAGCCTCCCATCTACTACCTATTGTTACTGCAATCATCCATTCTTGGTGCACTCCTAATGAACTCTATTGGTTTAATCAGAAATAAATACTAAGGATTATTCTTATTCATACAATTTTGATACTGCATGGACTCATATGCACTTATCTCTCATTTTGTTATTAACACTATCTACCGAGCTGCTACCACTTACTTTCTTTAGACTATAAAGTTTATTATTATATATAGGCCACAAAGGAAACTAAATTAAGCCTGTAAGTTTATCCCATCTACAAAATAACATAATTCTACTTCTTATATTTAACAAGTTGAAAGTTTCATTGTAAGTGATGAATAAATTCTATTTTCTATAGTCTATTCTAAAGCAAGAATTGCATGAAAAGTAACTCTCTTCATACCTTCAAAACCCATTTGTATTCAAAGAGAATTCAATAAGAAAAATCCATTACACGAAGAGATAATATTCATAACTCTAACAACATTCGTCAACCTGAGGAAATCACTCAGATATGGGTTGCACTCCTCCCAACCATGAACAAATCTTCTTAGTTCCCCCCTGATATAAGCTTTCCTTCTCGGAGAGTCAACAACCCCATTGGTTTATGTGTCATTTTATTTTATAATTTTTTTCTTCCCAACATATTTTAGCAACATCCTTATTTTTGGGTCTACCAACCCATTTTCCTATGCTTTTTTTCTTTCTTTTTTTTTGAAAAAGGTTCCTTACTTTTTCTTCAAAGCCTGCCTTTTTCTCCCACAATTATTTTCTTTACCAAACATAGTGTCGATATTCGACTAATGAATTTAATACAATATTTTTATCCCAACATATTAAATCCAGTTTGTCCTCCTAGGGATTTTAAGGAGATTTATAGGAAATATTTAAGTTATCATAAATCAACCGCGTCTAGCTGGCGGGAAATCTTCTACTCTTGTACTCCCTTTCACAAGTAATTTTTAACATTATTATTTATTCATACTAAATATGTTAATTACATCATCCACAAGTTTTTCTTTCATATGCTTCACAATCTAGTATGGCTTCCTTAGCCACCCAATCCAAAAATAAATACAAACCATGTCTAAAACAACAAATAATTACGTAGAAAATGGAGGGGTATTACATAGTCCCAACATTTTTATTTAACATTGTCCCTGGTGTTTAGTAACTAGTTTCATTCCATCGAAAATAATGTTGGATAAGCCTCCTACATGTTCTGCTCCACTTCCCAAGTGAACTCCTCAGGGTTAAAGTGCTTCCATTTCACCTTAGCCTGAGCGATGGCTTGATTCAAGAGAAAAATCTCTCTATGTTATAATATTCGAGGTGGTTCTTCCATAAAATATCCTTTAAGTTCCACCTATATGAAATTCCAATTCATTATGTGACAATTATCATGGAAATATTTTGCTAACAAGGATAAATGAGAAAACATTGTCTACTTTTATGTGACTAGCGAATGCTAGTTAATATTCTAGTGGCCTAACCCTATCCAAGATCTCAAAAGGCCCATAGAACCATGGAGCCAATTTGGAAGAGGTTCCTTCCATTAAGGTGGTCTTTCTTGGTTTAAATCTTATGTATGCATGGTCTCCAACCTTAAATTCCTTGTGAGTCTTCCTTTTATCTACGTAACTCTCTTGTCAATCCTGAGCAACTTTTATTTTTTGTCTCATTTTTCACACTACTTTCTCCATTTCCTATAATGCATTAGGTCCTAAAATTAGTTTTTCCTCCAGTTGAATCCAATTGAGATGTGTATCACATTTTTTTCTATATAAATATTGAAAAGGACACATTTTAATCGAGGCTGGATAAGTGTTGTTGTAGAGAAAATTATTCTAGATGTAGTAAATCTTCCAATTTAGTAGGTTGGTCCATGACATACATTCTTAACATATCCTCTAGAATTAGATTGGTCCTCTTTGTTTTCCCATCCATTTGGGGATGCATGGAAGTACTAAAATTTAGCTGAGTCCCCATTCTTCCAAATAGGGCCTCCCAAAATTTGGAAGTGAATTTCACATCCTTGTTAGATACTACCATTTTTTGGATTCCATGCAATCGAAAAAACTCATTCCTAAAAATGTTCTCAATCTAAGGTATCCCCTAGGTAGACTGTACATATATAAAGTGTATTTTTTTGCATAATATGTCCACTACCACCATTATGGAATCATGTTGATGTATTCTTTTTTGAAATCTTGCAATAAAATATAACAATATCACCTTCCATTTCCATTTGGGAATGCAAAATGAATTCAATAATACCGCTAGGTGTTGGTGCTCTACTTTCACTTGTTAACATTCCAAACATTTAGATAAATATTCCACTACTTCCTTCTTCATGCTAGACAAATAAAAATCCTTTCTTAATGTTGTTATCATCTTTTGATGCCCAAGGTGTCCATGATATGGTTTCTTATGATATTCATATAATATCGTTTGTTTCATAGTACGTACATTGGGAACATACAATCTATGGTTGTCGATTAACAACATTTCTAAATTTTCAGAATAAACTAGAATTTCGACATCTTTGCATTTCCATTGAATTTGTTGATAAGTGGAATCCTCTTGTATTGAATTTCTAATATTGTCTATGTAAGGCATCTCTTAGTTTATTTTCTTTGCCTTCAAAATGTTTTATATCAAACTTGAATTCACTAAGGAAAGCCATCCACCTGGCTTGTCTAGAATTAAGATCGAGTTGGTTGAAAAGATATTTTAAACTAACAGATCTATTATCAAGCTGAATTTCTTTCCCAATAGATAGTGTTTCCACATTTTCAAATCATTTATTACAACAACCATTTCTAAATCATTCACGGCATAGTTCTTCTCATGTGCATTTAATTTCCTAGAGACATAGGCCACTACTAAATTCTCTTGCATCAAAACTCCTCTTGAACCTTCTTGACAAGCATTAGTACATAGAATGAACTCCTTTTCAGTATATTAAATTTTTATAATGGGTGCTACCATTAACAAATGTTTTAGTTTATTAAAACTTCTATAACACTTTTGTGTCCATTCAAATTTTGTTACTTTCTTTTGTATGAAAGTTTTAGGATAAGCCAACCTAGAAAACCCTTCAATAAATCTTGTGTAGTACCTAGTAATTCCGATAAATTATTGGACATATGACACATCCTTAGGTATGGGACACTTTAAAATGGACTTAACCTTTTCAGGACCCATAGATAGTCCTTCCTTCAAAATTACATGGCCCAAACTTTGTGCTTTGTCCTTGTAAAACTCCCATTTGTTGAGTTTAGAATATAGTTGAATTCTCTCTCAAGGTTTGTAGTACTAAGATTAGATGTTCCTTATACTCTTCTTAACTTTTGGAATACACTAAAATATCATCTATAAACACAAACACAAATTTATTAAGATACTTATTAAGCATGTTTTTCATTAAACAGATAAATGTTGTTGGTGCATTAGTAAGGCCAAATGGTAACACTACGAAATTGTAATGTCCATATCTGATTCAAAAACCTATCTTATGAATGTTCTCATGCTTTATTTTCAACTAGTGATACCTAATTCTTAAATCAATTTTTGAGAACATGGTTGCCCCTCTTACTTGATTAAATAATTCAACAATATGGGGCAATGGGTATTTATTTTTAATGGTCAATTTATTTTACTTTCAGTAGTATACGCACATCCAAAATGTCCCATCCTTCTTTTTCACGAATAGCATTGGAACCCCCACAGTGAAATGCTAGGTCTAATGTAACCTTTACTTTTAGTTCTTGCAATTGCATCTTCAATTCCAATAATTCTAGAATACTCATTCAATAAGATGCTCTAGACACAAGGGTTTCTCTTCGCATCAGATCGATGGAAAAAACCATATCCGTTTAGGGAGGTAAACCTAGAATCTCTTCTGAAAAGACATCCTCGAATTCCTTAATTATTGGTAGTTCTTGTAATTTCTATTATTTTTTTGTTCATTCAATTCAACTTTCACTCCAAATATGTGACACCATTTTCTGGAACTCTTTTTTAGTTGCAAAGATGAAATCCATCTAACTAATATTTGTTTCAGTATACCTTTTTAACTAAGATTCTCCTTTATGATTTACACAACTCATTGTTTTTTCTAAACAATGTATCATAGTTGCATGTTTCTCTAGCGAATTCATACCTATTATTGCATCATGAGATCATAATGGAAGTACATTTAGTATTAATTCATCAAGAAAAGTGTTTAAATTTATGGGACACAATCCTACATGGCTAGTTAACTTCATTTTGATGCCAGTAGCTAGTTGTACCACCCATATTTTCTTAAATTTTTCAGTTTTAAGCTTACATTTTACCACAATTTAAGGACTAACATAACTCAGGCTAGCCCCAAAGCCAATTAAGATAGAGACAGGGTGGTTCAAAATAGTACTCTTTGATATCCATCATAGTATATTGGTGCTCCACTTGTCTATCCTCCAACGCTGCACTGGTCTTTGGAATACTTCTTCCAATATCATTTATGGTTGTTGCTTCATGTATGGTTTGTATATTTTAAATCAACCCAGGGTTATGTACGAAATCCCTCAGCAAATAAGGTTCCCCACACCTCCAACACGTTAAAGGTTCCTTCTCTCTAAACCCCTAATTTCTTTATATTATTAAATTCTACTGGCTTAGACCCAATTTGAGATTGAGTTGGTTGAGTTGTATTTCCCTTATTAATTTTATTCTGGTGATGATCCCTTCCAAATTTTCTTAAGTATGTAGGTTCTTGTCTCTTTACTCCCCTTGTAGATTTATTTTGATCTTTACCTTACCAAGATTTTGCACCTTCTCCCTTATTTTTTAAATGTTGATAACATAATATTTATTTCCTTATTGTTTCATCCATTGTTTTAGGATTGTTGAATTCAATTATTTCTTCATAATATACTGGTAGATAGTTTAAGAATATTTGTACCTTGGCCTTTTATTCCCTAATATAAGGGAAAAATAAAATAAAAATGGTGAATTTAGCCACAAACTCATCCATAGTTAATTTCCCAATTTTAACTCATGCAACGCCTTGGGTTGATCATCATAAAATTGTTCAATTAGGTATCTGGAATTGAATTGTTTATGGAATTCCTCATAGTAAATTGTCTTTTCCTCCAATGTATGCACAATTTTAACTTCCTCCCACCAGAGGAATAGCTTCCCTTGTAATTGATAAATGGCCAATATGGCCTTTAATTTACTTTCATAGTCATACACCTAAAAATAGTTTGTCATATTGAGGATCCATGCTTCAACATCCTCATCCTTTTCACCATCAAATGTAGGGGGTTTTAGTTTCCTAAACACCCCTTGAAGCTCCATTTTTTTCTTCTCTCTCTTTGTCCTTGACTAGGTTTTGTCTGAATCATCCCCACTGTCACATTTTTTGGTTTCAACCTCAACATTCCTTCTTTTTATTGGTCCTAGTATTCATCCCTTGTCTCTGGTTTCTATTATTTTATGAGTGTACTTCTCAATTAAATCTCTAATAATTCATTCTTGTACTTCACTTGCCTTCAACTACCTCTCATTAGTGGTTCTAAGATAGACCAGCTCCATCAATTGAGTGGTTGGTGGAGTAGTTGTTCCTCCCAATTCCACATAAATTCCCTCACCCTCTATCATAGTTGGGTTGGTGTCATCTTCCATTTCTTACTCTTCCTTTGCTTTGTTGGAGTACCTTATGGCTCAACATAATTGAATGTTACCATAACTATTTTACGTAATTTAAAAATATAATTCATATCTACTTCCTATGTGTGGTGATTCCTTAGAGGCCCAGTTTTGAAACTTGGCCTCTGATACATATGTCACATATCCCTTTACCATTTTTTTTCAATTTCTTTTTTATAAATATATTATTGGTTACTTGGTATTTGTCTGCGCAACAATATGGGTAAGCATACAAATTGTCAATTTCTAAACATACTCCACATAACACATATTTCATTAAACTGGAATTTTTTATTACAAGGTACATTAACCAAATTGAGTTCTTTTTGTTATTTTGAAATTATAGATCACTAATTGAATTCCAAATTTAATTAAATATGTGTTACATTATCCACTTTCGAATAAGTATTTGTCAATTTAATCCCCAACCAAAGATTATACAATAGAATCCCTTACTATAAATAATTGATTTCAATGTTTGATAGATATTTACATACTTAAACATATTTGCTATGGTCTTGTGCAATGATATTACCAAATTTCACCTATAACATAAGAAATGGAGTTTCATTGTCAATATTTACTTCAGTGCCTTAGGGCTTTAGGCTAGTCATTCTTTTACATTGATGATTGGACCCACTCCTTGTATCAGAAGTTTGGTTGGCATTAATAGTTGGGATATCCTATTCAACTCCCATGGAGTGAAAGGTAAGGATTCAACAAAACAGGGAGGAATGGTTTTTCTTGAAATAGGTGTGTTGAGTTAAAAGTTTCCATGCATTCATAAGCCATGTGATATTCATGTGCCTCCATGAGTTGCCGAGATGTACAATCTAGATCTATTAATGATATCCAATGGTGGTCGATGTATGATACAAACTCTAACCTTTGTTTTGAGATAACACACATTCAATTTTGATGATTTTTCTTTTGTTGTAGGGTGTATTCCACTCAAACGATTGTTCTAGGGAGGATACAAATGCCTGACATCTAGAACTGATATCAAACATTATTGTAGGTTATAATCAATTCACCTTTTCATTTCAGTGGCATTAATGCAACTATAGGTATAGTGTAAGAGTGTTAGTTTTTATAGAAGAAGGGTTTTTTAGATTTTTGGTGGTTGAGTATAACCAGGGTTAAGTTTTTTTTGTGATTCTAGTTTGTAGGAATGGAAATTTCATTCTTGCAATGGAAGGATCCAGGTACATTATCCATGGTTACCAGCTAGTTGGATCATTATACATTGAACCCTCATTAGGTAGATTTCCACATTTCTTAAATCATCTCACTCAAAGTTCATACTATCATTTTGTTATGAAACCAGCTCAAGAAAAGATAGAAAAGATAGATCAATGCCTTAGAATTCAGCCTCTTCGAGGGGG